>JANRGW010034569.1:0-51378 GCA_024733675.1 Psilopsiagon aymara | reverse complement strand
CAGACCAAAATGTACTCAGCAGTAACTAAAACATTGGTGTTATCAACACTGCTCACAAGCCGAAAGTCCAAAGAAAAAAAAAAAACACAGCTCCACAACAGCTACCAAGAAGGAGAAAAACGACTGCTACTGCCGAACCCAGGACAGGTGCTTTAGCAAGAAAATTAGGTACTGCTGCTCTATAAAATCCATAAAAAGTACTTGCGTGCAAGACTAACTGTGGGCTAGACTCCCTCAGTGGCTAAGGATATTGCAAATCTCAACATGTTGTAAGTTTGGTGTGCATTTCTTCAACTTTTTGCAAATGGATCTCCCTCTGGATGGCGCATGAGGGAGAGAGCATGTGCTATTACAGCATGCTCACATTCTAGTTGTTGTAGGAAGAAACGATGTTGAGCATGAACAGATTAGCTAGAAAACTGCAGTGATCTGAGCCCAGTGGAGAGATATTTCAGCTCTGTTAATTCTTGAAGGATTATGATAAGATCCTGTAGCTTTAAATTGCATGAGAAGTAGATCATAATTTGAGACTGGAAGCAGGAGGAAATGCAGTGTGTTGTGGTATACCTTCAATTAGTCTAACCCTAAAAAAAATACGTACAGCTGCACTATCTAGTGGATAGAACAAGGACCAGGACCAAGTTGAGCTAACTCCTGCTAGCCTTGCAGGTTAAAACAGATTCCATCTGAAAATATTCATCTGTTCCTGGAGAACACAGTCTTATGGCCAGAATTACATGGGCTTTTTAGCTAAATAAAGACACAGTGTTTCAGAATTGCAGTGACTGAGCAAAGGTCATTTGTGGTAGACTTCATTATCATTTTTATTTCAATAGACAGAGAATGACTAATCATTTATCTTCCATCTTCAATTTGAAAGTTTGCTTTTGAACCAGCTTGGGTTTGATGCCGGGTTTTGCTGGTGCCACAGAGTTCAGTGAACCAGTGTTTAGCTCATTTCTCTGTACATCTCCTAGCATAACTTCAGTATCCTGTAACAATAATTTCGTGATACAGATGTCTAAAAGATACTAAGACGTGATGTTTTATGTGTTTGGCTTAGCAGGCCATGATGTCCCTTGACGCAGGCATGGATTTGGTTTCTCTGTGACTGTTTACTCAGTCCTCTATAATCTAAGGGCAGGCTATCAAATACAGGTGTGGAGATAACGAATGTGAACACTTGTGCACAAGCATCTCTGAGGAAGAAATCCTTAGAGAACTTGGTTGCCTACCTGTAGCAGATATAGACTTCACCTTGTGTATGCCCATTCCAGTTTGTAAATTTTGAAGTGCACAAATAGGTAGTTTGTTTTCAGGCATAACATGCCTTCATGTGCTGTGTTGTTTATTTCGCAACAGTAAGAAGATTTTTTTGGTGCCCCTAGCTGTGCAACAGTCTCTAAAACTTATCTCCATTTACTTTCTTCTAATTGTAGCCATTAAGATCATAGGGATTTTCTGTTCTCTGCTTATGCTAGAATCAATATGCTAAGCATGGAATACTCTGCAGAGGAACAATCTTTTCCTTGACCCATGAAGTAAGCACTAGAAATTATCTTTGTCATTTACATGCTTATGGAATAAAGGAAAAGCATGATTTTCCTTCATTAGGTGGAGAAAGCTGCAGTTTTGACTCTATCTTCAGCTTTTTGTAGAATTAGTTTTGTTGGGGAATGCAACATTGTGACATGCTTCAAATTCCCATTAGAGACTGGCTATATGTGTGAGCAGTTCCTTTTCTGCAGTAAAAATATAGAAGAGTTAGTATAATTGTTTGTTTTTTTTTTAATTATGTGCTTGACCTTGGATTCTAGGAAAATAGAAGAAAAAAAGGAAAACTTTGTAAATACTGCAATTCTGGCTCTATTTATTACTCTGTTTACAATATGTTGCATGAAGGAAAGAGTGAAACATAAAAAGCTGAAACTCCAGAGAAGAGAGGCCCAGATCCTTGCAGGTAGCTGACAGGTAAATCTCATAGATTTCATTAAGAGCCTGGTTTACCCTCTTTTAAACAAGAATGCTGGAGACATGGACAAAAGTTATGCCATTCATTTGGCATTCTTTTATATTGTTTCTTCATTTCTTTGCACTCTGTAGAGTCTAGCTGAGATTGGTATTTTCAGTGGGAAATGTTAACAGTATATCCTTGTGTATTTAGTGCTTATCCCATACCATTCTACTTTAAATACATGGATTTTTTTTTTCCTACTAATTGTGTGTGGTGGTGGTAATTTGAAATCTAAGATTCCATCAGCTCCCCGAGATCTTTATGCTGTTAATGCAAACCACTGCTTTGCAGAAGGCTAAAAAGTAAAATCTGTGTTTTAATGAAAAAAGGTGTTAATACCCAATAATAGGAAAAAAGCCCCTTTGCTTTACATTAAGAAGCAAATGCCATAAAATAGAACTGATGAAACAGAAAATGCACAATACAATGAGCAAGATTCACAAGCTTTCTTGAAATCATAAGGCCTTATGTAGCCACTTGAGACTTGCATACATGTAACCAGTTATTGAGATTGACATAAATAGCTGATGTGGATGTGGTGATGAAAGCAATAGAGATCAATAGCAAGACATGATCCCATTATAGAAGTAATGTGTCCGTCATCATGTTCAAGCACATCTGTCACCCTAAAGAATGAACACCCATTTAAGTCATTAGGCAGAAGCATCCTTGATAATGGCAGCACTACTTTGCTTCCCATGAAAATTATTAAACTGACCAAAAGCGTTACTTGGATTTGATGGTCTGCTGAAGATATAAACATACAAGGATTTCTGCAAATCATCAGGGAAGCATTATCCAGCTTCTGCAGTACCCAACCACCAACATTGCCAGGAACACTCATATCAATTTATTTAGAATAATTGTGAAAACACCACCACCACCACAAACCGCACAAATGGTTTATCCTGCAACAGGCAATAGTGTGTGCTTCCACAAAGCTAATTTCAGTACATTTCTGTGAGCAGCATTATACATTCTTGTGAGTTTTTCTTCTTGTTTCTTATTAAACTACAACTTGATCAGTGTCAGTTTTCCATAGCATTTTCTATAATGGACTTTAGTCCTAAAGTTGATATTAGTTTTGAACTTTTCAAATTACTAAGATGGGCTTGTTCTCACAGAATTACAGAATCATTAGGGCTGGAAAGAACTCTGCATACCATATAGTCCAACCCTTCTGCCAAAGCAGGGTCACCTAGAGCAAGTTACACAGGAATGCATCCAGGTGCGTTTTGTATTCCTCCAGAGAGTGAGAATCCCCAAACTCCCTGGACAGCCTGTTCCAGTTCTCTGCCACCCCCAATGTAAAGCTCTTCCTCATGTTGAGGTGAAACTTCTTGTGGTTTAGTTTATGGCCACTGCTTCTCGTCCTGTCGCTGGGCACCACCATCTCCTTCTTTTTGAGGACTCACAGAGGCAGCCAGTTATTCCTGGAGGTGTTGCACAGGATTCCTAATGTCTGTCAAACACAGGCAGATGAGTCTGAGCAAAGAATATGTAGCTTGCAGTGAGAGCTATGTGCAATTTTCCTCAAAGGTACTAATAGTGTTTAATAGTGCGTGGAGGACAGATACGTAAACAGCAAAGCTGCTCTGTGTCTAAGGAGTAGTGAGCTGAGAAAGTCCAGCTTGCTTCCTTATGTTGCTCTGAAATGCAAGATCATTGGCAATGAGGCAATTTTGGAGTAATCAGCAGTTACAGTGTTAACAGCCTAAGTTTTGCCTTCAGAAACCAAATGCATTCTTCCTGAGGACAGGAAAATGAAAGAGGCAGGGAGAAAGCTATGTTTTCAGAACTGTATCAGTTTTTTCTAACCTTGTAATGAAGGTCTACTCAATACAGCTCCAATTGCAGAAAGAATTATGGCATGTGTAAGAGATTGCCATGAAGAGCTGAGGATGATGGCAAGCTATGCACTGATACTGGAGTAATGTTGTGTACAGTGACAGGTAAAAATACACTTTTATTTTATTGTGAAATACCGCAATGCAGACAGAAAGTTTGAGAAAAGTAACTCTCTCTGATCATGAGGATATAGATATTGACCTCTTTTTCACCTCTGTGCTCTTTGACCCTCATTTAGTTTTATGAGTTTTTTTTCTCAGAAGGTGATAACTCTGTGAGGAAGAAATAACAGAAACCATTAGGACTTTTCCTAGTAGGGGGAGAAATGTGTATAATGGTGTGTCTTGCATTGTGGTCTGTTACTGATGGTTTCATTGGAAGTTTTTATTGGAAAAGCTATGGAGGGGAAATAAAAACTCTAGCAAACAGCTTGCCTAATGCTTTAACTGTAAGGCATAACGAGAACAAGCCTCTGACTGGTAAAAATGTTCCTGAACTCTCATGAGGTGTGTTTTGTTTGTAATCTTAGGGTCTAGGAAGACCAAATCATCAAGTCTAGTGCTTAACACTCCCCACTCCAGCAAAACAGACTTTAGTCTAGGATGGATTTTTTATGAGCAGTTTATAATCCATATCAACATAAGGGTTTATAAAGAAAGTGCTGACACAAATTTAGAACAGGATCCAATAAAAATGTTGTATGGCTTCTGGAGTGCAGAAACTGCATAAGGTCGCAACCATTGTCTTCACCCCCCTGCCAACCAAAAATTTTGTCTTAGTCAGACAGACATTGATTTTTGTGGTGCCAAAGCCAAACAAAAGAGGGAATACTTGAATTTGGCCTCTAATGACAGCAATGCAAATGTGCTCCTCTGTGCGGTTTGCAACCTTCACTTGTGTAATAAGTGACATAACATTGCATTCTGGAGAGTAAGCAAGGGTTTTCTGACACAGAAGGTTCAGGAGAAAAAGAAAATTTTATGAGTTAGATTTGAGTGAATGACAGATGAGGAGAAAAAAATATTTTATTTAATGTTATCTGCACTTCAAAAAACATAGAAATTGGGATGTGCCTCCTTGCTGCTGGTTTCTCAAGCAAACACAAACTGTGGCAATGGTGCTGTATAGCAGGAAATTATCTGAAATAGCAAACTGCTCAAGTACGCTAAAACTGATACTCTTCTCATCAGCATCCAAAATATGCAACCTGCCAAAAAATTCTGATTGCTGCATACTCTGTCCAAATTATTTTACTACTTGCCAAGAAGCTCTCTGAAATATTTGGAAGTCTTCTACCAGGAGAAAATTAAACAATGAGAGTGAAGTAGAACACAATAAAGAAATACCCTGACCCCCTTAAAGAATAGGTTCAGGTAATTAGCCCTTTTGTGAAGGGCTGATGTCTCTATAACTTGTGCAATGTTACTAATCATAAATAAGTTATCAGAGATAAACAAAATGGACTTGGCTAAAAATCCTTCAAATTTATAGGTGTTCCTTGTTAGAACAGCTGCTTAAATACTGAGATACTCACAATGTGTGTTGATATTAAACATCTAATAATGTATCTTTCCATTCATTTACATTGGTGCACAGCTATGATCCACAAAGTAACATACAGAAATGTCGATGACTAAGCCAATTCTAAATTAAGCTATCATGAGCAACCCTAGAGGTTTAAAATAGTTCAGAAACTATGCAGGAAACAAGGAAACAGCCCCAGAAACAAGGACCATAGCTTGTTTCATTATAAGAACAGTGAGTTAAATTGATTTTTCATCTGGGACTAGCTCACATATTATTAGTAAAATCCAATTCTTTTTTATTTCCTTTTTATTTCTACTGCACACACAAACAAAACACAAAGTATTGTTCCACCTTCATCTATGTATTTGTGTGATGGGAGCAGTGCAAATACTATGTGTATGATAGGTCTGAAAAGCATTGAGATTTTTGCTTCAGTTCACAAAATGTGACCTGAGGAGAAAAGAGGATGCTAAACCACAGATACTAGTTCTGTTTGATTGGATTCAAGGTTCTGTTTGGTTCAACTGGTCTTTTTAATATAATGAAGTATGTTGAAAATAATTTTCAGTCTTTCAAACCTATTAAGCCCTTGATGGTGTATTTGTTTGATATCTTTGACCATAGCATGACAGATCAAGGATGCTCCTTAGATAAGGTGATTTTGACTCCAGGCATCATTACTGCTTGTGATTCTTACTTACCAAACAAAATTCACAGGAGATTGGAGCTGGATGGATATGTTTCAGTCCTCCAAGTGCATCCAAGTCCTCCTGAGTTTTGCTGCCTTGGTCACAGCCCTGCCATGCCTCCCATTTCCTCCAGCACCTCTTCCTTTGTCAGGACTGACGGTGAGAAGCACAACAGTTTTGGATCTGGCGCATGTGTGCCAGTGAGGACCCTCTCACAAGAGAAGGGAGCAGTGCTGGTTGTGGCCAGCTCCCTCCACCTTTGCAGCTCCTGAGGGAGGTGGAAGGGCCAGAAACTGGTTAAAGGACCCAGGTCAGAGATTTTTGAACTCTGAATTTGGCAGGCAAATGGAGGAGGAATGGATTTTACAGTATTGTGTTTTAAGATGCATTTATTCATACCTATGAAAGCTGCAGTCATATTGTGTTACTACATCAGGATCTTAAGCAGATGTTTAGATTTTACAGAAAAGGGCATATGGAGAAATTTTCAGTTTTCCTTTACTATAAAAAAAAAAAATCATTGTGACATTTGGTGTTTTACATACTAATGACTGCAGAGAGACAATCCATTGTGTTAAATTGTTTGAATATAAAGTTTTTTTTTTTCTCCTTCTGATTAGGCTAAGTAAATCAAAGCTAATGTGTAGTCTCCTGCTATAATACTGGAGCCAACACATGTCATTTGCAAGGAAGCTTGAAAGGAAATGGTGTAGGAATCACTCAGAGAGGATTTCTTAATTTTCCATAATGTGATCATAACTTTACACAAGGATTATGTAACTGATCTATTTATTTGATTTTCAGTTGGTTGGATTATCTCTTTTTTGCATTTTCATTTATATAGCAGACCTGTTGGTGAAGCCAGACCAATTGGTATGTGGAAAAAACTCTATTGTAGGGAAGGAATAAGGAATAATGTTATCCTTTTCTGTTCATACAATTTATTAGGTTGGTTTTTTGGTTTCTTTTGTTATTTTGTTTTGTTTTGTTTTTTTTAATGGGAAGGCCACACAATGACAGCATTGTCCTGCAGACTACTAGAAGCAGTTCTGTAGGCCAGTGAGCTCTGCCAGTCTCCACCTTGCAACGTGTTTTCCAAAGAATATTCACACACAGCATCTACCTGCACATTTTCGCTCAGCTTAGGAGAGATCTTTTGAAGAGAATCTCTCAGTTGTTCCTATTAACCTTGCCTTGATATGCATTGGCAAGTGATCTTTTGGGCAGATGAACTGGATTCCCTTTGGATGAAACTATGCTGTAAGATATACACCAGCATTACAGCTAATGCACTCCAACTGGTATAGGGCTTTCAGGACATAGAACCTGAGTGGTCCAAAGTTTAGCAGACAAGAAGACCAACAACCAAACAAAAATTTAGAAAGCCCCATGGTCCTGTTCCTCAGATGCTTAGTATGTGGACTTTTGGCCCTCAGCAGCAAATTTTCACCCTTAAAAACTCTTCCTGTTTGTCTGTAATGCATGATAACATAGTTGCGCATGCTTATCCTTGGTAATAGCATATTTTAGAGGGTCCTAGATTCAAAAGAGATTCCATATTTGTACCTAGATTTTGGGATCTGTATTGCCATTTTTTTTAATGTGATTTTGAAACTTGAATTTGTCTTAAAGAAGGAAATCCTTCTGAAGAAAAATCCCTCAAGTTTGTTTATCTCTATTTTGCCACTGGCTTGCAAAATAAAGGAAAGAAACCTGTAGAAAAAGTTTCCTTGTTCTCCATTGAATATTTAATTGATAGTTTTTTACAGAATCTGATTTGAAATGTATACATGTTGAGAGGTTAGCAATAAAAAGTCGAAACACTGAAATAGTATTTCCATACATTGGGAAATTCTAAGTACAAATCTCTCCCTTGGTCTCATATCTAATAGAAACAGAACAAACATTCCCTTCTTACATGAGCCAGTTGAGGTTTCCTCATCTGGGTACTAAAATAACTCTGTCAGCTCCCAAGAATTCTTTGCTGAAATACCGTTTCAGGTGAAGAGAAACATACACATTTATTACTTGTATATAGAGACCATTGTGTTCTAAGCTTTGGTTGCTGACTCTTTTGCATTTGCTGACATTGTGAAAAGCTTTGGGAAGTGGATCTCACCTAGTGGGCCAAGTAGTGGGTATTCACAAAAATGTTACTAGGCAGTGACTAGATCTTTATAGAAGAATTTTAGACTCTCAATCCAGTCATCACAAACAGATTCATTCTGCTTGCTAAATCTTCCATTGTGTGCAAATATATAGGTAGTAAAACTATCAACAAGAAGCTATTTTCTTGGATAAATGGGTATAAACTGTCCCCTCTACAGTCAAACACTGTCAGCCACTTCACGAATTGTATATGCAGGAGGAAATCCTAACTGGTTACATCTTCTCTAGTAAAAAAGGCTGATACACCTGAAGCTGGGACACATTGCACACACGGATTAGCCAGTGCGTAGTGGTATAGGATAATAGCATAAACCTGGCAAAATGTTAGTATAAGCATGCTTTACTGAAGAGGCATTTTTGCTGTTGCTGTCTGATATGACCTGTCTGGTTTCCGGTAGCTGCATATATGGTGGTTGGTTATTCCATCCAATACTGCTGTTTTTCTACTGACTGCTTACATCCACTGGCCTTACGATTTTATTGCATCTGTTATCACTTTATTTATTATGCTTTTATATAGCTTTATAGATGTTCACAGCACTTTATAAAACATACAATTAGGCAACCTTGTTGCCTCAAAGAGCTTGCAATCAAAGCCCTGATCTTGCACTGAACTCTTATCCAACACACAGTCCAGGCAAACTTAATGAGACTCCACACAGGAATAGAAGTCTGCACAAGCAGATCCTGCTGTAAGGTCTGGGCTTAATATGCAGGCAACTTGATGCTGATCCAGAGGTTGAGCAGTTAATCCAGTGGGTGAGCATGCAGACAAAAATGCATGTCCTTACATCTTGGTCAATGCCACTGCCGTAGTCTCAGCCATTCATGTTGCATTGCACAGGAATCTGCTTTCTCTGGTTATGATGGCTGTTAATGTTTCTGATATAAAATATGGCATCTACTTCCATATCTGCATGAACCTTTTTGGCCTCCTTGTGCTAGAGTCAAGTAATGAGAAAACATTCAGGACTGTAACTTAAATGGTTTGAGAACTGCGATCTCTTAAAATATTTTTTAATTTTCTCCTCATTCTGGCACCAAGGCAAATGTGTAGGTGAGTCCAAGAAAAATGTGAAATATCCAAATATTATTTAACTTATGTCATGCAGGTCCCAAAGTCCCAACAAGGTACATCAGACATAATCGTTAGCACTTTGCATCCTTACAATGGAAAATAGCTAGAGTTGTAAAGCTGAGATTATCCTAAATAAGACTTATTTAAGTTCTTTTGACCTTTATCCACAGAGGAACCTGTGGAGTCTCATTGCTTCTAAATGTGCACTGTATTTTGGTAGTATAAATACAGAATTAGGAGTCTTACAGCAGGTATCTGAGACTGACAATTTTTTGTTTCTAAAATTTGCCAGTTACAAGTTTGGAGTAGTGCTATGACTGCTTTTGTTCAAATTCTGTTCTAATACGGTTAAAAAATCTGCACTTCTAGTCATGGGAATAATTTGGTTTTAGTGAGTGTTTGGCTTGAATTGTTACTTGATGAATTTTCATATACAAAAATATAAAACATGTAGTTTATTATTAAATGTAAAGTCAAAATGATTTAAAGCCTGCGTCTAAAATGCGATTTAGGACCTTTTGATTCCTTACCAATTCTGTTGTTGGCAGGTAGTCAAGTCTCTGATTAAAATTTGAGCAATTTGTGTTCTTTTAGCCTATTCACCTCTGCAAGCATGGAAAGACCACCAAAAGTAAAAAACTGTCAGCAGAAGTCTTGTCCTCAGCACTCCTGAAGGGAGCAAATGGAATAAGAGAAGGCATCCCACAGTCCATCTCTGGAGGATGTTATGTTTTGCAAGCTTTTTATGCTGTGGAGCAGTAGCACAGTCTTAATGACCCAGCTGTCTGTACTGCAGTAGCTACTGGAACTCACTGCAACACCTTTTGTGCCCATTTAATTGGGTTTCCTTCCAAAGTGAGCTTATCCTAGGTGCTGTCTCCCTGTATGGGAGACCATCTCTCCCAAACAAGAGAGATAGTCTATGAGATATGTGTCACAGTGTGATTATTTGATTAACTGAACGTGACAAAAGAAGTAGGCACAATGCTGACTAGTGGGTACTACAGAACCAAATCATGGAGAACTACATTCATGTCCCATGTCTGGACAATGGATTGTAGTTGTATATATGCTACCTTTCAGGTGTTTGATAGTCACTTAGCCTGTGCTTTAAGTTCTGTTACTTCCTGTTATTTGTAATTTTCAAGAAAGTAAAGAATTTTGTTTCCTGCACTAAGCCCATCAGCTAAGATAGCTTATGAAAATGTTGATTTCATACATAAGAAACCAAAAGAATTGCACTCATGTTATTCGGAAAAAAGCTGCTCCTTTTCTGGGAATTGTGGTACATTATTTTTGTAGGGGGACAAAAAGACAAAGGTCACATTATTTCACAGGTTAAGACTGTCCTTTCATATTTGTCTAACATGGGGTTGTTGCACAGTACTGGCTACTGTGAGAGACAGCATGCTGAAAAACTTAACATGGGATTTGATACATCATAACACGTAGGTTAGACCTGAAGAAGCTAAAAAAC
Source organism: Psilopsiagon aymara (assembly GCA_024733675.1). NCBI lineage: Eukaryota > Metazoa > Chordata > Aves > Psittaciformes > Psittacidae > Psilopsiagon > Psilopsiagon aymara. Next base: position 40,576 of record JANRGW010034569.1, on the reverse strand, counting down.
ATCACATGAAAACAGGTGGAAAGAATGTCACTAATACATTTGAGCTGATGGGTAGTTCCCTGATTTCTTGTTTTCTGTTGTCAAGCTCCCTGTAGCAGCAAGAGTTTTAAATGGCAAATCTTTAAGACTCACTTTGTGTATGTGAAACTTCCATGGGTTGAGGAGAAATCTGGTGTAGCTGGGAATCCATCCCACATCAGTGAAAATATGTGGTTTAGGTCTAGGAGGACAGATCATCTTGAATCTAACTTTAGGCAAAACAAGGTATTTCAAGAAAGACAGAGAGAAAGGGATACAGCTGACATGCCAGCCTCTTGGGAAACCAACAAAAAAATTTACTCTTACGTAAGATTTAAAACACTACTCTTAAATTTTCATGAGTGAGCTTAAGCTAGCTGGGACCAGAAGAAATAGATGCATTCACCCTATGAAGCTTATCACCTGATTTCTAACAGGCAGTATCTGTCCTATTTTTAGATTGCTAAATCTGAATTTTAAAAACTTTTAATTTTGTTTTTGCTCAGTGTTTCTTGACATCACTCAAGATATGATCATATAATAATGATTGTACTGTATGCCAGAATTGTGGAATTATTCCTAGTCCTTTCCTTACATCGCTTTCTTATGCCTAGTTTCCTATTTGGAAGAAAAATGTCCCCAGATTTATAAATATCTAGCTCTGAAAATCGTAGTGACTGCATGTAATCTCCATTTTTATCCTGCAGAGGGTGAGTTGAAATCCTTTGGGTGTGTGTTGTATATCTTAATGCTTTGGGCTATTGCTTAGCACTTCAGAATAGTTCCTCATTCATTTTCTGTAGCCAACTACTTGTAGATCTTTGCAGATTTTAGAGCTAAAAAAAGCCTGCAAAATTATAAACATGTTCAGTCATGTGAGAATCTATCAATCTAGTACATCTTGGAAATGCAAACCATATTTTGAAGGAAAATGATAAATGAGAAGACATTATGAATCTAAACCTAAGATTGTACTTGAGGTTTGCTTAGTCCTTTCTTGGCCAACACCTAAATCTTTTCTTCCCCTGCTCCATATCTAGGGTGCCAGCTGTGTGGATAATGTGAATGCTTCTTTCCCATGTCACATATTCCTCCTGTAGCTTGGTATTCTCTGTAGACAAAACCAGTAGAACTAAAAGGGTTGAGGAGGAATTATTTTCTTGCTCTCTGATGGCAAGGTAGGACTTCCATGTGTGTCTGTCCAAGCTGAGGACATGACTGCTTGGGAAGGGTGGATAAAAAGTACAGAAATAAAGTTCACTCAGCATGGGGAATGGTTTAGGCCATTGCCCCTGGAAAACACAAGTTATACTATTTATCATCTAGTCTCTCCTTCTCATTTACTCTCTTGTTCTTTCTCCTGAATCTCTCTACTTGACTTCAGTTTTCTTTGCTCATACTGTTATTAGGCACATTTATGGGAAACAGGATTTATGGTCTCCTCCTGCTAATAAATGTTAAGGAATATGACTTAAAGTAGAGAATACACAGCAGGAGATGATGAACTTTTAATAAGCAAATATCCTGTTTTCATGCAAATATTCTTAGTAACACAAACAAAACAAAGCAGAGAAGGAAATGCAGCCAAAGTGTTATACAAGCTGCGGTGCAATTAAACAGGAGGGATTTTAGAATTTTCCAGAGGGCAAGAAGAGTTTCAAGTAATCCTTCAGACTTTTCCAACTTATTCCTTCAGAAGGTTTCATCCCATAATGTTGGATGAAGGGCTGGAAAAGAAGAATTGGAAGAATGACAAAGCAACCTGAGAACTTTACAAAATTCTCACCGCCTGTCTTGTTCCATATCTTTTCTTCAGTGAGAGATTCTGACCTTAGAGTTTGGCAGACTATATTGTGTGAGAGTTTGGGAGTTTTTGAAAAGTTTCTGTGGTCATGTTGTTGTTCTCATTCTGGTGAAAATACCATCTTCCTCCACAACCATGAGCATGATGATATCTGCAAAAGGTATTAATCCTAGTTAATTGGCATCGACATTATGTCTAACATTTATCTATAATAACATGCTGGAATAAAATCCAAAAGTTTCACTGATGAGTGGCATAAAGACCCGGGGAGTGATTAATGAGAAAGGAAAATCTAGATCACATGGTCATCTGAATGCAACAAATAGTATGTCTGAATATGGCCAAAAACTTCTTACATCTACTAGCCAAGGGGACAGCTGTAATTAGAGGAGAGGTGTTTCTGACTTGGAAAAAGTGAGTAAAGAATTGGGAATCAAAATGGGTAATAACTGATTGCTACCTTCTGGACTACTTCTGTGTCCAAAAGAGCTGATATGATCCTTACACAAATAAGCAAAAGAATCTCAAGGCACTTTTTATTTGGCCTTGATGTATGCGCTGTTGAGCTTTAGTGTGCCTAAGCATCAGTAATTCAGGTTGGATGGTGAATAACTGATCAGAAAAAAAATGTCAGGATCAAGAAGGGATTATGAAACATATATGTTTTGTATTTATATTTATTTTGATTAACCTGACTAAGAGAAGCTTAGTGGGCACTGCAGTCATTGCTGATGTGTAGTTATAAGGTGAATATAACTTGAAAATTGGGATCAATAGTGTAGCAGGGAAGGCTATCAGAAGATCCAATGACAGCAGTTTGGGACCTGGATAAACTTTGATTAGAAAGAAGGTGCACCTTTTTAGTTACCACTGAAGCAGTTTTCTAAGGGTTGTTGTGGAGTCTGTCATGCCACCAACTTTTACATCAGAATTGCGCACTTTTTTATAAAAGAGAACCAAAATATTTCCATTCATCTGAAGTGTATTTTTTTTGAGTCAGCTGCACTGCAGAGCAAATTATTGTCAATTTTTGCACACTTTCCATCAAGTCAGTCTTGACCCAATCTTTGAGCCCAAATTAATGTCTGAACTTTTGTCGCTTGCCTAGATCTTGCTTGTAGATCAAACCAAAGTGCAATTCATGAAAACACTTGAAATTCACAGTCATTTATATAGCCAAAATGTGCAGCTGGCTTCAAATCTTCTATTGTGTTGAAAAATATCTGGCTTCAGCTATCTTTATACTTTGGGGGGAGTCTGAATTTGAACTTCACAACTTGGGAGCTTCTGTTTTTTCTTTGCTACACTCAAGGGATTGCAGGCTGTATACTGTTGTATAAATGCCACTCGGTTATTGACTTTGGCAAGTGATGTTTTCTATCTTTGGAAATAATAATATACACCAGGTTATTTCCGAAACATTTGTACCATCTCTGGAAACAGTATTGAACAGACGTAACTTGCTGATGATCTTATATTGTTACATCATCACCATCATCTTTCTTATTTTTAGAAGATGACTTGGGAAAAGATTCTCTTTTGCAATCTGTGCCTTAAATAATTTGGTACTTTGAATTTAAATTCTGATTAAGAACCCTCATGCTAGCAGGCTTCCTTGTTTTTACTTTTTAAAAAATATAAAATCAATTTAATTAATTTTAATCAATTTCATTTCTTTTCTTGCAGAAAAGAAATACAAATATGTGATATATTCTTGATATATTTTATTTTCTCATGATTAATGTTATTGATGTGTATTGATTTCTGTTATAGACTCCTGCTTGAAGGATCAGTATTGTTTCCTATGTGGTGTGAGAAGAGTGGATTTTTATTGCCAGATACAACAGTACCTCCAGTAGTAAAATGTTACCATATAGCACATTCAGCTTTGCTGTCTTCCCTAATACACTGGAAAATATGTTAACAGCTTCAGGTTTTTACGTACTGCCAGGACAACTATGGGCATTGCATGCTTTCAAATTCAAATAAAACACATAATTTCAAGTTAATCCACAATTTAGTCTTATAAACTTTTGATAAGGAAAGAGTAAAACCTCCTACAAGAATAAAATATATATATGTGTATATATATATATATATATAAAGCATCTGCTGCAGTTTATGGAACAGGGTCTGTAGTATATTTAATTTCTAGGTGAAGGTTTATAAAAAATTGTATGATCTGGTTTAAAGGGACATTATGCACATTAAAGCACCTAGTTTTGCAGTAGTGAAAGTAGCACCCCAATGTTTTTTATTGTCAAAGCTTGTAATGTCAGTGTCAGGTGCCAAGGTTTATTGTTTTTTTACTTGAGTGTGTTCCCACAGTTCTCCTCCGTATTAGTTACTATTTGGAGGAAGAACTTAGCCACAGGCTTTTATGTCCTACTCCTCTGTCAGAGAGTGGTGCTAGCACAGCCGTGTACTGTGCAGTAGTCAAATTCTTACTCTCTTGACAGTACTTACACCATAGTGTTCTAGCCTTTATTTGAGCTGCTGTTGGGAGCACTAGGTTGCTAGTATCTAGAGAGCTTTTTAAGAGCACACAGTGGAATTAGTCAACTTCTGGGTCTTAACAGTGGCTGAGTGCACTTTTGTACATCATTCCCCAAACTCTGGCTTTTCCAGTAACAGTGAAACATCAGCTGAAGGACTACATCCACTTTTCCAAAGCCCTCTAAAAGATGTGAAAGGAAGTTCTTTATATTTTGGATCAGCAATGTAAGTGGATTGAAATTTCCTGAAGTTAAGCTTCATGAACTTTTGGATTATTTCCCCTAATATTTTTACTGGAAATGATGCCTTTCATATTTGTTTGCTAACCTTTCAAAAATGTATTTATCTCCTGGCAACTTGGAAACATATTCTGTAATACTTTGTCCAAAATATAAGATGTTAAATTTGGCCCCTCAATAGGTATTCCAGTTTAATTTTTTACGCAACAGCTTTTGTTGTTTGCTCTAATGGCTTCTGGACCCATACGTGGAACCCCAGCCTGATCTCATTGTCGGTAACGGAAAAAGTACGTAACTCTCTTGAAAACAGATGAAGATCTAAACTGGCCCTTTGGTGAAAAGCCGCCTGTTTTGGAGATCATTTTTTTTTTCAGGGTTGTGAGGTATTCTGCTAGCATTTAATTTCTGTTTAGGGAATCTGTAATAATCGTGTTGGTTTGCTTGATCTGATTTCTCTAAAAGTTGTTACACTGGCTCTCTAGAGCCTATTCAAATGCTTTTAGCACTACTTGCTCAAGATTTTGCTTATTAAGATGATGGTCCTGCGTGATTGCAAGGCCTGTAATAGCTAGTGTTCAGGAACGTGTGACAGTTTTGAGAAGGTTTTGATTCAACCTGTCTAATACCTGCCTCTTTCCTCACCCTGCTTTCTGAATATCTTGAAAAACTCTATTATTTGAAATCTTGTTCTATGATAATGCAGTTTACTGCTGGCAAGGTCACCCCAATATGCTCTGCCCAGGTCTTGATTGACCCTTAATATGTTTGGAGAAAGAGAAGGAAACACACAGGCACACACAATATCTTAAATTTTTGGAGCCTTGTATTGTGTTTTTTAGCATTAATACTTGTGCCTTCAAACACACCAAAGCTTTTTTACAATCCATGCATCTATTTATTACTCCTGTTAGCCTACGTGCTATACCTGGCTCCCTTTCACCTCTTCAGTATTAACACAGTTACTTTTTGAGTAATTGTACTTCCTTCCTCACTGATATTCTCAGTAACTTTCTAGCACAAAATTAAAATTTCTTATTCTTGCTAGGGAAGCTCTGTTTGTTTGTTCATTTCTCTTGTCAAAGCAAACATCTTCTTTTGCTTCCTCATTACATGATCATGGGCTATACATTTAATATCTTCTCTCTCTGGAGCTTTTCCAGAAGAGTACTTATTTCCCCTCCCCTTAGAAATTTTTTCTTTAAAGCTCACCTGTAGTACCTGTATGAAAGCACTGAATATGGGACACAGAGTTGGCAAGCACTGAATATGGGACACAGAGTTAGCAAGCACTGAATATGGGCAAGGAGTCGGCATTTTCTTACCTGTTTAGAGTTACTCAGAAAAATACAAATCTTTTTGTCATATTTGTGCATGGTATCTTAATTTTTATAATTTTCTTTAATACTGTTTGGTATTTTGGTCTGATGTGTCTGTTAAAGAAGGTACAAGACTGGAAGAGAAAGAGAGAAAGACAATGAGGAGTCTTTCATGAAGAATGATTAAATCGATACAACTCAGCAGATGATGCAGGAAAAAAAGGGATAAAGGTCTGTAAACTGATAAATGCGATGGAGAGGAGAGTGGAAGAGGAAATGATTGCTTGTTGTCTTTTCTAATGTAAGAACTAGGGCTTTAAGTACAATTGGCTAGCAGCAGGCTCAAAACTAACCAAAGGGAGTAACTTCACAAAAAGGATTACTCTGACTTGGGGCACCGTGGATGCTTAAAATTGACTGACTTCTGAAAGTTATCAAGTAAACCTATTGAAGAAAAAGGAAAGACACAGCACTGAGACATTGGATTTGGGTTGTAGCTATCCTGTTTCTTATCTCACCGGAGAGTGCATTAGGGGAAATACTACCTCATGCTTCCCTAGATATCTACGGAGGATGGCCATGGGAGGAGACAAGGTGCTGGATTAGAAGGGAATATTAGTCTCACCTGGCTTGTGCATTGCCCAGAGAAATTAAATTCTCTCACTACCTCTGCTGCAGAATTTTTAAATATTCAAGTAGCCTAAACTCAACTTTGTCAATAGGCACTAATTTAAAGTAACTAACTCTTATTGTCTAGAAGGTAGATAGATGTCTTATACTACCTCGTAGTTTACATTGCTTCCATTGTTGGTTGAGACAGTTTTGAACATGTCTTCACACGTCATGAAGTAAGCTAAGTAGTAAATTAGCTCTTAATGACAAACTGATTTGGCAGACTGAAGCTCTGTTCCTGCTCCTGAGTGATGTATCAATATTTTTTTGCCTTCCTTTCTCTGCTTCCACATGTTTCCACCGGGCAGTTTCCTCTGCCTGCTGTATTTGTTTCCATCCTCGGTATTTGGCCAAGTATGCCCAGTTGCAGTCCTGATTCCTCTTACAAAATGTCTTTGCTTCTCAGTCTCTAGCTGGTCCCCATCCTCACACTTCCAGCCTCTGACTCCAGTCTCAGATCCCCTCTTTCAGATTTAAGCCCAGGTGTCACATAGGATAAAAATTGTCATCACAAGTTCTGTACTTATACTTTAATTGCAGGAAATGTTTTGTTCAGCTGCATGTTAATAGTGTGCTGAAAGTAGGAGGAGTCTTCAGGGAAATTTGCAGTTTAATTCCAACTTCCAGTTCGTGCTTGACTTGCTTAAACAGTCTTTTTTCTTGATAGGAGTCTGGGTGGGCCAAGTAGAAGCAGGTTTTCACAGGTGTAGATGAAAGTCTGTCCTTGACACAGAACAACTTCCTTTCCTAATTCCAGGCTTTGTTTCACAACCAAATTAATAAGGAAGGGTTATTAATTTATTATTTCTTTCAGCAGGAACAAAAATTATGTGTTTTCCTCTGTCTGTTCCTTAGAAACAGGTAAATGGCTTTGGCTGAAGTTTCCAGAAGAAGTCTTGTGAAGCAGACCCCCTGCTTTGGGAATCATCAGCCCTAAAGTCACATTTGGCAGAGCTATGTGTGAAACAACACTATTCCAGGAAGTATTGAACTTCTTTAACATTAAGCAGAGCGTCAAGTCTCACGAGCCATACACTGTCTGGAATGTTTTTAAAATTCTGGGTGTAACTTTGAAATTAAGTAGAACTCTGGTAAGCTAATTCTCTATAAGACCTTTTTGGAAGGTTTTGCCTTGAAAGCATTAATGACATGATGGTGTAGCCATTTGTGATTCTGGACAGTTTGTCAACAGAGTGCTTAAAATTCTAAGTGCCAGCATTGGTTGCATGCGGAGATTGTGCAGGAGTGTTAATCAGTAGACCAAAATAAAGCAACTAGATTTTTTTTTTCCTTATATTCTGTTATGAATCATGTCCTTATGTCAATTAAAAACATATGTGCATGTCTATTTTCAAATGATTTATAGACATGCATCCTCTTTCTTCTCAAATATTCCAATGAATCTTAACCTGGTGTGTTAATGCTCAGCATTTCTCTGTAGCTGGAAAAAAATACTGAGTAAGTATGGAACATTCATCCCAAGGATTTTATGTGGTAGAAGTTAATGAGAGACAGTTGTGAAATCATCTGATACTGTGGTTTAGAATTATAGATGGAGCAGTGATGAGGCCTTTAGCTGAGGTTGCCTGAGTGTGATGGACTGATGGGAGCTTATCAGGAATTTTAAAAAAATCTCTTTTTTTCTGACAAATTCTTCACTAAGTGTTATATAAATAGTAATCAAAGCAGCAATAGGACAGGAATTGTTTCCTTCCTTCCAACCACTGCCTTCCAGTGTGTTGCAGAGGAAAAGTCTGATCTTTCAGTTTCTTTCTGAGGACAAATTCTGTGTGAAATCTGATAATGTAAGAATCCTTGTTTTCAATTTAAAAGAGGAGAGGAAAATGTGACACCAGAAGGTTTCTCTCTGTCTCTTTTATTTGGGGCACAAGATATGGATGCATTTTAGTAGTTTGTTGGTCACTAGAACAGAACAATTATATAGATCATAATATCAGAAAATACCATAAAAGGTTAGGTTCCTGAATTTGGCCATTAATATGATTAACAGGGTTTGACAGCAGAGCACTCTACCTAAATTGGTCCATTGATTTAAGTGCAAGTTATAAGTGCTTGTGGAAAACTTTCTAATGATAATAACTGTTACCATCTTTGTTACCATCTTTTTTTTTTTCCATACACTTGAATTTTTTACTTTTGTAATATTTCTCTTATCTTCATTCAGTCTCCCCTGTGTGTCTTTGGTCAGTATATACATTCGGCAATAGAAATTCATCACTAGGAATTTGTCCAGATTTACAGTCACACTTAAGTCAGTGCTTTCATCCTTAATTTCTTGAGTCATGTGGTAGAGGATCTTACGTTTGACATCACAGAGCTCAGTAAAACTTGGCCATTAAAACACTGGTTCCATTGAAAAACATCTGGTGGGCAATCAATAGTTCTATATATCCTGCTAGACTACACTTAGCATATTCAGCCTCCTGGTCTTTCTCTTTGTGTTCTGCTTTGCAAAAACCTGGCTATCCTTGCAGAAATCTACAAACTCAAGAACAAAATGGATGCACTCCATGTTCCTAAAAATGTCATATATTGGCTGTACTAAAACTGTATGTATGTTTCCTTGGCTGTAGCAGCGACTGGTTTTTATGTTGCTCTTCATCATACTGATTCTAAAGTTAAAGACTGAAAAGCCTGACAGACATCTGGTTCTTTTGCTATTTCCTCTGCTCACCTCTTCTGTACAGAGCATTTCTTGTGCTTTAGTTGCATTTTAAATGGCTCAGATGTCAAGTTTCTGTAATTTCTTTTGGACCTTTTCAAGAGTATATGAAATAGCTTGCTTAAGACTGACAAATAATATTATCAAATTAGAATATCCTTTTCCATTCACCATGTTCCAGGTTTTAAGAGAAAACCTTTTTCCTTTCTAGGTCAGCATCCCTCTAAAAACAAAGCTGCTTTGGGTATGTGTCAATATATTAAACTGCAAAGAAGCTATGTAAGCATCATCTCAGAGTACTTGTCCAACCCTGGAGATAATTAATGATCTTGTAATGTTTATATTCTTCATTTTAAAACAAATCAAACTTGATTGTGGTTGTAGGGTGGTTTGTTGTTTTGGGGGTTTTTTAGTCCTTAAAAGCAAGAAGAAAAAAGGAAATAAAATTGTTCAGAAGTTCATTTGGTTCAACACAGTATCTGGTTAAGACTTGTAGCTAGTGAAAAAATTGAGTTTAGTCAGTGGTTCTAAGAAACAAATATATGCTTTTAAAAAATGCTTGATAAAGCTTTTGACTTGTATAGTACGAAAAAGGTGGGAGGGAATGACAGACTACTGTTTCACTTTTTTGTCACTTTGTGGCACATTGCAACTGGAAGATCTTCAGATATAGTTAAATTTCTTTGTGTGTTCACAAAAGCTGACAAGCAAAGTTGTGAGTTGGAATAGAGAAAAAGACACATAATGCCTCAAAAAAAAAAAAAAAAAAAAAAAAAAGAACTGTTATTTATGTTGACCTCTGTCTTGTTTATTTGATTACTTGTACATATCCAGCCAGGGTTAAAAGAGTCCTTATTCTATGCCACAGGATCTAGCCAATATTCTCTGTCCTACAACTTGGGTTTAAGCTTTCCCATTGTCTTTGTGCAGTTATCAGCATATCAGTATCTTCCTAAAGAAAGGGGAAGGGACACTTTAACAAAACTTCCAAAAACATTGATAATGACTTTAAATATTTTTCTTAACTCTACATGGTCTACAGAAAAGTTAGCTAAATACTACTGAGCTATCAATGTGGGATTCATTCCAGATCCATCAGCTGTCTCTGACAAAAGAAAGGCTAAAAACGGGCATCTTGACTTTGAAACCAAAAGCAGCTGATATCTTTTCACATAAGCAAGACAAACATTTCTATTCATCAGGGGCACTACAGTCATCCATATGCATGTGCACGTATATGGGATTAAAGGCTCTAGTTCTCATATAGTGAGTGTTGGTGGGAAGCTGGCAGCAGTCAGATTTCACTTTCCTGTTTTTTGTGGTCCTGCTTCATCTGCTGCTCCTTGGGCTTCTCTCCTTTCCACTTTGTGCAATGGACACAGGAATGAATAGAGGGAAGGAATCAACATATGTTTGATTTCTTTAACCAGGCAGCAAAATCACAAATTTCATAAAGTTTTCACCTGGAAACATTAGGACAAAATTAAGTGACATGGAAATACCAAAACTTAAAAATAACACTAAAAGAAATCTGAAGGGAGAGCTGTGCTCTTCTTTCTGAATCAGTGACATACGTACAGATGGTGCATAGGCCAGAATTTAGCCCCTGTACATTACTAAGTTATCAGTGTTATGTGTTCTCAAACCTGAATGTTTAGGCCATTTTCAGATTGAAAAGTTCAATCAGCAGTGTTTTTTGCATACACTAATATGTTAGCATCAAATCTAACTTAGTGATTTTCAACTATATCCAGGATATTCTGTAATTAGTTGTTAATAAGCTGGAGACGTGTATACAGCAAGATGCACAGAATGGCATCTATTCTCTTACAAAACCAAAGTAAACTAAAAGTGTAATAGGCTTCTATCTTCTATCTGTGGTCTGCCTTGAAAAGGCAGGAGATGCACTGCACAAAACAGGATAAAGAAAAATCTACTGAAGTGGAAATCTGTTAGTTGAGTTCATCAATAATCAGAAAGAATAGAAAGCTGAGAGGCAACATGATGAATGCAGCTTGCTCAATGTAAAGTGAGACTAATGAAAGATAGTTAAACCATTGTCTACCCTTCAGTTTTCTCATCAGTATTCTGCCTTATGCAGTGGGAACATCCATTAATTACAATGGAATCATTACTAGGTAAAAATTGTAACCATGGTTATGGATGATGTACGAGAACTAGCAATGCTGCTTGCTCAGAAAAACCGCACAAAGAGGACTGCCACTTGCACATGTCATCACTGCATTCATAGCCTGATTCTGAACTCTGTGATTAAACACTGTTGAATGTCTTCCCCCACTATTCTCTTTCTTGCCTGCTTTTATTTCCTGTGAAGATCTGGACCTCTGTTCTTTGCATCTCCTGCAATGGCTCAAACTCCTGCTTCTTGGTTCTTTCAACCTGCCATGTCCAGTAATCACGCACAGAAAATGCTTATGCAAGCCAGTTGGCTTAGATTTCTGTCTCAAGGGAAGAGTGCATCTGTTTTTTGGATTAAATCATGCTTATAAAGTCATGCTTATTCAGTTGACAGAAAAAAATGCATAATTTAAAGCTTTCATTTGCTTTTTTACTAAAAGATTTCAGAGCTTTAATTCACCCTCATTTTATCCTTCTAGAGCAATACAAAATCAGAATTCATTACGGTGATCCAATCTCTCCTTTTGTCTTGATTGGAAATGCAGTAAATTCTTTGCCAGGGATGTGGACTTCTCTGAACAAGCTTTTCAAGGCTTGCAAGCTATCTTTTGTTTTCCCAGTAGGCTAATTAGGGTGGATTAGTGTCCATCAGATATACCCTAGGGATGAGTGAAAAGCTCAAGGGGAAGGTAGATTGCAATGCCAAAAACTTCTACCTTTGCAAGGACTACTGCCCTGAGGAACAAGGTGGTGGAGAGCTGGGTACAGTTGCAAAGGCAATTCTGTTCTGCAACAGGATAACACCCTAAATGTGGAACATGAACTCACAACCAGAGCTGTCAATTTTTTGGTTGGCTTGTTCCAATTGCATTTGTTTTGCTATTAATATGCAGGCAAGTTTCAAAATAGTGTGGGTTTGAATACAAAATGATTCATTAGAAAAATATCAAAATGGCAGTGTTCCCTTCAGAGAAGAAGAGGATAAGATTTTATTTTTCAGACCAAAAATTAATGGAAACCATAATGGTTTTGTGATTTTTTTTCTCATCTTTTTTTTTTTTTTTTTTTTTTTTTTTTTTTATGACCAGAATCTGTGATTTCTTTCAGGACAATTTCGGTAAAAAAAAATCATTCTGATCTCTTCTTCTCAATGAGACTGAAAGGAAGACTTAAGGACTTAAGAAACCCACACAGCAACTTTTCAAGAACATGTTTGTAGGGATCCTATTCTTTTAAAATGCATGTTAGTCATGGGGAGATTTATCTGTCATTTAGACTGCCCTCATGGTCAGCACAAAAAAAATTAGGATCTATCATGCAACTAATCTCTTCTTAAACTAGACTTTAAAATGCATCATTGGAAGTGTTTATTCCCTCTTGACTAAAGTGGCAGTTCAGGTGACTAGTTCATATACAGGCATGTATACAGTGACGTTTGAAGTGAGGTGACAAGAATCCTGCTTTTAAATCCTTTTTTGAGGCCTTTGGTTTCAGAAACAAGCAAAGAAGTAGGAGAGGCAGAATTTTAAATAGTCCTTACACTTGGGGAAAAAGTCGCTTGTGGTAAAGGTCTGAGAAATCCCTGTGTTCTATAAGTAGATGCTGAACAGATCTACAGTGCTCTGGGGGAGACACATCTTCCTGCAGTAGCTCCAGCAATGCATATGGTAAACTGATTCTCACAAACGAAAGCTACTTGTGGCCAACTAGTAGGTAATGTGCAGGCTGCTATGGCACATTTCAAATAGAACTAGTGGAGTTATTCACTAATTATTGAGAATTAGAATTATTACATTTGATAAATGACGACTAACAAAAGCATTGGGGAAAGTTTTTCCACATCTCCTTCAAATGCTTGTAAGGTATTGAACTATTCAAAAGACTAAATGAGGTTTTGACAGAACAAAAGAATAATTTCCTCAGCTCTCATAGGTCTGTTTGTCTTTAGGAAGCAACCTGAAGATTGACAGCATCTTCATTTGTGTATGCTTTTGATTGCATACAGATTAGAATGAAACATATGATGAAAGGTAGGTATGTATGTTAATTTATGAAATATTTGGTATAATGTACATACATAAAGGTAAATCTTCCAGGCTGCTACAGGATCTTGCACACTGAGCATTTGCCACTGCAGATTCACTGAGCTTTTCCTCTTACAGTCTGGCTCCCACCCCAGTCCCGAAGTCTGTACCTATCATGGGAAAAGATTCATTAGCCCATGATGTGCAGTAGCTGCAGGATCCCTTTGTATGGCCTCTCCGCATCTTGCTTCAAAGCGCTAGCGCTGCAGCAGTTAAAAGCTGTAAGCTGGGCCTCTGCTATTGTGAAGGCTTTATGAAGAGTGTCTGTTATGTTTTGGGGGCAGGTTTGCAATCTCAAGGACCTCTTAATTTGGAAATTCCCTCAGCAGCTGTATTTTTTATTATTTTTTTTTTTGTCTCATGATTTTAAATGGTGTTAGTTAAAAAGAAAAAAATAGTCGTCATTGCCTATAAGGTGTATAGAACCAGTCCTGATGTTAATTATATGTTACAGACTAATGAATAGTCCCCCACTTTTATTATGTGGAGAATAACCTGGGGTTTGTCAGATGGGGCTTTGTTTTTAAAATGAACACCCCCAAACAAAACTTTGCACCACTCCAATTATGTGAAGACAGACTCTGGTTCAATGCTTTCTTTAGTCTCAAGCAGCCTTTACAGCTGTGGGAACAGCAGTTTGACACACTGCTCTGCAAACACCAGAAGTCTAAGCTGAAATGTAAAGCATACATTTTGTATTGCTTAAGAGTATTCATCCATATGCTCCAAAAGCCTAGTAGTGCTGGAAATAATAAGTAAAAATATCTTCAGAGCTGAAAAGCTTTCATGATTACAACACATGAATTGTATCATTGTCTAATTTTGCAACTTTGGAGAGTGTTTATGTTCTCAAAATTGATTAGTGTGGAATGTGACTGCTTTTAAAAATGTCATTCCTTTCAAAACTGTGGTTAGAAGTGTATGCCTCGGTGAGTATACACTTCATTATTATTGAATGTAAAAATTTATTGTTCATTATGTGGAAAATTGCAGTTGAGGCATTTAACAGCTTCAAGACTGATTATTATCCCTGATTAAATTATTGAAAGGTTTTTCATGGGTCAGTAAATTGAAATAATTTTAGTTTAAAATGCATTCAGAAAAATATTTATGCAAAAGATAAGTGAAGTAAATGATTTAAGGGAAAAGAATAGCTGATAATTTAGAGGAAAACAGCACACTAAGAAGAACTAAGGTATATTTCTGCAAAATGCTTGTGACTGTAGTGTGGAAAAATATTCTCCTCCCTAAGCCCCCAAATCATTGCAAACCCAAAGTTTTGTATCATCTTGTTAAAGGCCCTCATTATAATGCAGCTCAATGTTAACCCTTTTCCTTTATGCTAAGCCATATGCAAGTTGGATTGTGATTTCAGATGCATGCTTATGCAGGGATGTAACTGCTCTTGCATCATCAGTTATGTATGCAGTGGATAATGGTGTTTAGGGTTATGTGGAATCCCATGATTGCTTGTTTCTTTCTCCAAATCCAGTAAAGTGTAATCTTTAGTGGCTGGGTTAGCCTCCACAGCTCTTTGTGCTGCTAGCAGCCCTGAGCCAGCTAGTCTGCATATCCCCACAGCTAGGAACAGGGTACAGACTCAGGTGAGGTGCTCCACACTCAGCTGCTGGTGCCTGCTTCCAGCTGACTGTGCTGCAGAAAAGAGAGATCTCAATTTCCTAATGTGGCTTTAGTGATCTCTGAGCTTTTTTTGTAGTAGGTCCCAGTTTTATCCATCTTCCTGTGATAGTGTTTGGCAGCTAGCAGGGCTGTTGGCAGGAGGCTGGACATTTACTCCTTCTGGTGATGTATGATCTGTGTGTGTGCCTCAGTTTCTGTCTGCTCTTGGAGGACTCCTGGACCAGAAGCAAATTTTCACACTGCTGCCTGCCTCACTTCTAAGAGATGGGAAATATGCTGCTAGCACCTCAGTTTAACTGAAATGCAACTTTGACAAAGTAGACATGATTTGGAACTGCAATTGAAAATTGTTGTATTGTTTCCTTTGTAGGTGATATAATCACAGAATATGATCATAGAAGTCAGTTAGGTTAGAGACCTTTAAGATCATGGAGTCCAACCATGTCTCACTTTGAACTAATTGCAGTTCCTGAGGCCTCAGATCAGGTTGGTTTTTTCTTCTTTCTTAGCCTACCTAAGCTCTTCATATTTCTGCAAATCCCAAGTTCCTCTCATATCAGCTCCTAACAGTTCATTTTGTTACTGTAGAATAAAAATAAGAAATGTAAACAGATGATACTCTATGCTTCCTTGGTGCATTCTTGTACTGAATAATGCTAAATGTATGGATCAGTGCTTGTAGCGTTTTCAATAGGTGATTTATTATATTGACACAGTTTTGCAGCAACCTGTGTTGATGATGTGGAGTAAAAATAGCAGTACTTGCTGAAAAATGCTTGAAATCATGCTCAGTCATCTGCAACCCATACTATCAAATTTAACTTCCTTAGGAAGAGCTGATTTTACATACAGGTGCATGGGCTAAGTAAAGTATTCTATACCAAGCCAAAAAAATTAGAACTACAGTTTAGAACAACTTCTGCCCAAGGTAAGCTAGTTGGCTGGCTTTGTTATACTGACTTAACTTTTCCTATTCCATGAATAGGACCTGGCTTTTATTTCTGGCATATGAAAGAAACCTTGGCAGTTTCTTCACTATTGCTGCTCAGTGGAGACCAAGATAAATGTTGCTAGGCCTCTCTGTCCTTTTTATTCAATACCTAAATGACCTGCAGAATTTGTCTCTAATTTTTCTTAAACAGAAGAGTTTTCCTGCAGAAACGAATGAATTAGTAACTCTAAATCACTCTGGTAGAGTTTTGTCCTTTTCCTTATAAATCGCTCACTGTGAGAAATTGAAGTTAGTATCAATGGAAATATGTTTAATTATGCTTTTTAACATACAGTCCTGGGTTTGATTTGCCTCAGTTATTCATGGTTGTTGTATCCAGGCTCACTCAATTGTATGAACCAGAAATATGTAAATGGACAAAGTCTGGTTTATATTTGCCACCTAACAGAAAGATGGTGTTCACCAAATATACTTTTGAGCACAAATTTCAGGAGTAAACCATATAATCAGGGTTTGCTTGTTTTGTTTTTTTGTTTAATGTGGGTGTACCTCAAAGGAGACATGGCACATAAGGAGGCACTATTAGCCCTGAATTTTAGGATGATACATTATATTCCTGCTCTGGCTCACCTTAAAAACCTGTGCTATGCAGAAAGCTAGATGCATAGATGTGAATTAGTTCTTTCCCTTTTCCACTTTCATACATACAAAGGTATTTTAAGACATTACTTGGGGAAAAAAAAAACCAAACCAAACCAAAACAAAAAACAAACCCTAAAGCCATGAGAACTATCTCAAAAACTCTTGCTCACTCTGCAATCATCTGCAGAAGTCAACAGCAAAACCCTGATAATTTTTTCTGTGCATTCTGTGGTAAAAGTATGAGACAGTTCACTACTGTAGTCATCCTGACTCCATCTCTCTGAAAGGTTTTCATGTAGATGTGACACATTTCTGCATTATCCCATAGGATGTGGCTCTTGTGGAAACTCAATGGTTAACTCTGCCTCTTTAAGGCCTCTCAGCCATTTCTTTTCCCCTTACAACATCATGATACATTTGTTAGTACTCTGCTTATGGGCTGGCATCCTAATTCTTAGTGATGCACAATTCCTTCCTGCTGTGGCCTTCCTCTTACTTGTGCTTCTTGGATAACCACTGACTTTGGAACATCCTAAATGGTCAAAACTTTCCAGAACAGCAGCACTGGGAAACATAATTATAACAATTTTCCTGTTTATGCTGGCAAATAGGCAACTTGTCATGGTCTGGATCACAGGAGTTCGAATGGAGATGAGCCTCATAAACTGCACTTTATATTCCTTTTTCCAAAACCCCTTCAAACTTGATTTTATGATACACATGTAAGTTAAGCATCATGACCTTTCAGATGCTGCTGCTTGAATACAGCAGCTTTCCAGAACATGTGAACATGTTCTAGAAATTTCTTTCAAAATTTGCTTGAATAAAGTCAGGAGCTTGGGGGGCAAAAGCAAATGCAAAATATAGATTTAGCTGGCATTGATACTTCCAGGGAGAAGAGACCTTTACAATCCAAACAATCTGACAGACAAAGATAAGCCTTCTGCTTAATCTTTATTCTTAAAGGAAAATCTGTGCTATAACAGATAGCGAAATTTAATTAATGTTTTAAAATCTGTCTTCAGAACTTTTAATACATTAGTATTTAAAACATAAGGATCATTTTCTAGAAAAAATTTTAAAAAATCATCTTTCTTCATGAGACATACTTGTGATAAACCCTGAAGCATTTAGGAACATCTAAGAGTTACTGGTGAGTGGTGAGGTTCAAACTTAAACAAGGGAAGTTTAGATTGGATATGAGGAAGAAATTCTTTACTGTAAGGGTGGTGAGGCACTGGAATGGGTTGCCCAGGGAAGTTGTGAATGCTCCATCCCTGGCGGAGTTCAAGGCCGGGTTGGACATAGCCTTGGGTGGCATGGTTTAGTGGGAGGTGTCTCTGCCCATGGCAGGAGGGTTGGAACTAGATGATCTCAAGGTCCTTTCCATCCCTAACTATTCTATGATTCTATGATATGGGAATGCAGCATGCCTGTTTTGGGATGGGAGGAACTGAAATTCTTTGTAGACCACTGAGAAAAACTTTGCAGGCCAGCTTGTAGATTTCGGATAATGTAACCAAATTAGGTGAGATGAGTCCTTCTTAGGAATGTATTGAACAAAATTGCCTCTTTGTTTTCTCTTTCTTTTTCTAAATAGGCAAAATAAGAAAACATTGCTAATACCTTGGAATACTTTCAAGTCAGGCTTAGGCATTTAGCACACAGTAATGCTGGTATGTTACCTCTTCCAGTCCATAAACAAGTAGCGTATGTAAATGTTACTGAGCAAAATTCTCCATTTTTTTTTTTCTCAGAGATTTAGGCTGTATTCTTCTCTTCTGTGACCTTCAGTGTCTCCATCTGTGTGAAGTGCAGAAGAAAAATGGAAAGGTAATATGGGTTGCAGCATACTGACAGCAACTCTTTCAAAATCTTATTCTGCAAGCTGGAAAGGTCATTTATGCTGCTTCATGGGTTTCTCAAAGCTTTGTTAAAATGCACATTTCAGTGGAAAGATGCAAAGGAAAAATAACTGAGCCCGACTTGAGACAGGATTAATGCTGACCTAGATTAACGCTCTTTGGAAACCCCTTCAGAATATTTCTTTCTAATTACAGCCCGTTGTCTGAAAAAAATTGGTTTTGCAGATATGGCCAAGCTTCAGAAACACTTCCTGATTCCAATTAGTCACCAAATTGACTTTTACTGTTTCTGGACAAGCACATACCTACATCAAGATGACACGTATGTACTGAGTGTGAGAATATTGCAGTCTTTTGCATGTAGAAATAAATCCAGGTATGTCTGCTGAGCGTCATAATACAAGGCATTCGATGCTTTTTCACTCTGATGTTTTAGCCTCGATGAAACCAAAGACACCATCTACTTTCGTAAAACTGAGCATGCAGACATTTGTTTTCACATCCTTTGCTCATGTGGTATTTATTTAATTTTTTCCATATCTTCCTGTGAAACCTGAATGGTGGCGTAAAGGGCATAAAATACTCTGCCACTGTATTGTTCTGAATCCTTCCTGCCATCTGAGGACATAATGGAATGAAGGAGAGTCTGTATACCCTTGGGAGACAGCTGTTGCCCTTATGAGTCAGTTACCAGTCCAAGAAGAGCTTTCTCAGGCTGGGGCTGTGTTGAAACTGGGATACTGTTATTACTAAAGTTGTGTTCTCAGGAAGATTCTGCTTTAACTCAGAAGAACACATGTAGTCATTTCCAGTACATTAATATGAATGTTCTTTGTATCTGGTGACAGGAGTATTTCTGTCTGTTCTTTCAGAATAGAGATAGAGTTTGCATTTGTTTTATTTAATGCAACATGAAGAAAGACTTGTCTATGACAGATGACTTTTCTTTATGCAATTTGGAAAGGGAAATCTCCACTGTCACCCCAAAGCTTGGAATAGGTTTCTACCTTTAGAGATGCACTATCCTGCTTTTAAATATAGTGAGCTAGTAGAGAGAATTCCTTAATAATACACCTGATTTGTTTTTAACTATCTGAGTTCATTTTGAATCAAGAGTTCTCAGATGAATGCATAAAAGCACTGTTGTTCAGGTCACTTTATACGTTAGTTCTGTAAGAAACACCTATTTGTATTTTGATTTTTTAAAATTTTTAACTTAAAAAAGTTAAAGTTCTGAAACATATTACTGATTTAAAATTAATGTGTACCATTAGCTCTCCACACACACATTTTAGCCTGTTTTATAATGTCAATATGGTAAAACTGTTTCATTCTGGGAGCACCTGCATTAATTATAGTAAAAGGATAAAGTGGTAGCATAGACACATTCTAAGTGCTTATGTTAGATGACACTGTTAAAGTACCCAAACATTAATGGTAGCACCTATGGAGCTCTGTCATGGAAGAAAATTTTTTTGCTGGTAATTTGTATTACCTTTCACAGATCTAGAGGGCTACTTTCTGCTTTTTGTAGATTCCTGTGTATATATCTGTCGTTCTGTTACTGAGTCGTACCTCTGACATTTGAATTTATGTTCATGAATTGAATCTGAATTTAGAAATGAGGCTTGTGAAATGTAAAGTTGTACAATTGGGGTTTTATGTACTGATTTTATTCACTTAACCTTCAAACTAATGAAGTTGAAAGGTGCTTGGTATCTTCCTACTTATAAAATGTTTTTTGATATGAGATTACTACATCAAATTAATGGGTTCTGGGTACAGTTTAGTACCTCAAAAATGTTCAGCATAATTGAATTAAATTTCATAGGTCAAGTCAGTTATATACTTGTTTTGCCTTAGTAATCAAGGTACATAAACATTTCCCTTTCTTAGTATTTTCTATCAACATAGCACCTGCATCTCTTCTGTGATCACCATTCTTAAACATAGTGGCCTAGGGGGTACAAATTTAAGGAGGGAAGCAAGTTGAAACAACCGAATACTCTCTCCCTGCCCTCCCCAAAATGAGGAATCACTGCTACACTTCAGGGATCACAAGCCATTGTCATTTTCTGCATGTTAAAGCAGTTACTGCAATTGATGGCAAGCTGTCTTTATAATAGAATCAAAAGAATTTTAAACCATTCATCTTCTTACATATGTTTTAAATTATCCCATGAAATTTAACAGAGGATTGGCAATGTTTTCATTTGAGATTGTGGAGGGCTCTTTTATAACAGTTGCACACATTGCTTTTGTGTCCCATGGCTTATACACAACTGAGTGTTAATTTACCTGTTAAGGGGCATGCAAAAGTGAATTTGGAGACTACATTTACAGTGGGATCACATTAAGTGTTTGGTCATGGTATTTTAATCAGTCAACAGTTGAAGTGATGGTATTTTTTCTCTATCAGTGAGTACAGCCTGTAATTTTCATAACTGGCTCCACACACAAAGGAAAGTGAGTAAGGCCCTATTTATTTGTGTGTTCATACTTGCCCTAATTATTGCCCATCCTAGCTTTTTATTTTGGAGAATTATCTTCAGAAGGCATCCCAGGGTAGAAATAAACATGGTATAATGCTAGTGTCATAATTCTCAGAGGTGGAAATTATTACAATATCTTTACTGATGACCAAATGCTTTCTGACTCCACCAGAACTGGCAGCTGAGCTCTGACATGCTTCAATTTAGGAATCAAAGGAGAGAGGCTTGATAGACTCTTATCTAAGGACTTGGACTTTCTGGCTACTCTAGGTGAAAAGAAGTGGAGAAAGGCACCAGTTTGAATCCAGTATATGTATGATTTGAAGTTTGGAAAAAGCTGAATGTAGCCTACTGTATAATCATGATCATAGTGTTAGCATCCAAAGTTCAGCTCTCTTCCCTAAGGAGCAGAGCAATGATGGAAAGGATTCCCTCTACCATTTTCCCTCTGCTGTTTTTTTTTTTCTTGAAAGCTCACAGAACCAAATCTGTGTTTTCATTTCTGAATCATCATAGGTATAATGGTGAATACAAACTGGCATGTATCTATTTCTTCATAAGTTGGTGCAAACAAAAAAATTTTTCAGATTTGCTGGTTTTATGCCTTTGCTTCTGTAAATCACACTTATATAGAGGTAAGTCTACTATATCTGCAGTGTGTGTGGTTACCTGTGGATACATACCTGTGTGTATTTATACAAAATATAAATACAAATCTGTGCTTACATTCCAATGTGCCATCTAAGGAACATTTTTTGTGTTTTTAAGAGAAGATATATGCTGCTTTAGATTTCTCTTTAAATGCGCTCACAGTGGTCTACAGTTTTGATTCACCCACCCTTTTTTCAGCGTGTTTTGTTAAAATAACAATTTACTTTCTTTTTGTTTTTAGTTTTGATTTTACATAATATAAGGAAATAGTAGGTTACTCTTTAACTTTTCTATCTTTAGGAGCAGGAATATTCTCCCTTATGCTACCATGCTGTTGCCAGAGGGATAGGAAGCTGTTCCTCATTTTTCTGGTCAGGGGAAGACACAATATTACTCACCTCTTCCTTTTACAGCTACACACATAGGCAACACAGTGTTGAAAATGTTCTTATTTGCAGGGGTGTTGGGTGGTAAATTTTGATTAAGACTCCAAAATTCAGGAGGATCATTGTTTGAGTCAAATATACCATTTGAGTCTGCTAACATCTACATGGATTTTAAGCTCTTTTTTTGTGTAGAAATTATAATTCTGTTTAACTCACAATTATTCAATAATGTAAGATGTTAGTTGCAAACACAGCTTGGATAAAATTTCTAAACTTATTGTTTTCTGTATAGAACAGATGGCCAGCAGTGATGAGAGGACCAAAGACAATCTTACAATGTGGAAACTCCCAACAGCATAGAATTGCTCACAAAGGTCTTTAGATATGGTCGATTTGGATGAAGATTAGAACTTCTGCAGAATTTTAACGTCAGTTATCTTAAATGTACAAGGGCTGGAACAATCTTTCCTTGGCAATCACAGTCTAATTTTTTCTCTTTTCAGGTGCTATCAGTACCTCTCCAGATCCCAGGGACCATACATGCCCCATATTTTCTGATGCAGGAGCACAATAAATTCTGTGAAGTTCCTAGGTATTGCTGACCTTGAAATTCTCATATTTTGGGATTCTTTTTGTTTGACCTATCCTTCTTGAGTAATATTTTTCTGGGAATACTGAACTTCATCTGGCAGGAAGTGCACCAGGGCTACATAACAGATTCTATGACAACTGGAGAAGATGTAGAATAAGGAACTGTGGCAACAGAAGAGAAGAAAATTAGTATGTTTGGGAAAAGAGAGGAGGTTCTTTTTCTGTGAATAAAAAGTTAATTTTGACTTTTTTTGAGTTCAGCCAGAGGTTGCAATATAGGTATATTCCTAAATTTTTGTAAGAACTGATTTGCCTAGCTCTGGAGATGCTTGCTGCAGGGCTTCAACTCCAAAATGTATCTAGCCAGATTCCATTTATTATCAGCATATTTTGAAGTTTTAAGTAATACTGCACAGGTTTTGTCTCTCACTTTCTATTAGTGAATTCTGTAGAGTTATGAGCCTTTTCATTTTCAGTTTTCCAAAACTTCCAACAGATGTCTTGCCAGCAGTGAAGATGATTAAAAGGTTTCTGAAGAAGTAGGCTGCTGTTGCAAATCTGAAAGGGATCCCACTGCAGTGCCAAAAATCTTTGGAAAATATATATAGCCTCCTTCTTACTGGAAATACATATGCCCCTTCTTACTGGAAATACATACGCCCCTTCTTGAAGAAAGCTTCCACAATAGAGGTACTTCATTGTGCTTCTGTTTTCTGAACTAGACAGAATAGGTAAGTGAAATTCCTACAGGTAGGATGAAAAGATGAAGATGGATGACCTTGGGCCTTAGTCTCAGCTAAGTGTTGGGTAGCATTAGAAATATCCTGATAATATGCATCTAAACCACTCAGTAGATGTTAGTCCCCAGTTAAGTTTTAGAATACTGCTCTTGAGCATTTCCACCTGGCTAGAAGTTTTCAACCTTTTTTCCATAGTGCAGACTTAATCATTATAATTAATTTCCTTGTCACCTTGAAACTAAAATGTTGCAATGCACTCTGCTTCATATATGAAGCATTGCTTGATTCATATTTGTCATCAAAGTGTCTATTGAGTTGAAAATAAAAAGTTCAAACATTACACTCATGTATGAATAAGCAAAAGGCTTAGTAGTGCATTTTCAAACAGCATGCTTTGATGACAAAATATCTGTGCTTCAGTTTATTGAAAGGAATTAATGCAGTTTTGAAAGGGTTATGTGATATAGAGCCTGCCATTATAAGAAGCTGGATTTAACCCAGGAGGTAGTTTCCCATGCTAGGTTTCTCTCTTGTCTTGTACATCATACAGATAGCCCCCACAGTTACACAGATTAAAATATTCAGGTATGTTCTCTTTGCCTTCTTGCTTAAGGCAATAGAAATTTCTTCAGCAATATCCAAATTTTATAACTTTTCAGGACCTCTTTTTCTTGTTTTCTACAGACTGATTTAGAATTGTTGAGCTTTTTTTAAATATTTCATTATTTATTTTTTTTTTACTAACAGGGGCAGAAAAATATAGCCATGAGCCTGTGACCTTCATCCAGATACTGGGGATGCGGAATTAGCAAAGCTGCAAAGCCAGATGATGATTTGGTGGCTTTTTTTCTGAACATTTTTTCCCTTGAAAGAGCCAATTTCATTCAGTAAATTATGCTACTGAAGCTAAGAAGATGACAGGAAAAATACAAGAATATTTTTCTTTGACAAAAGTGTGTTTTCAAAGGATGCTACCTAAGCATTATATAAAAAGTTGTCTATATTCCTTTTTCCTCTATTTCCTTATTCCTTTTTCCTTTCTGTTCTTTCTCTGATTGGAAGTCAAAGTTGTTGCATGTTAACTCTGAGATAATACCTGAAGTGTTTATTTATCTTGAAGTATCTTATTTTTTCATAATTCTTGAGGAGGACCTTTAGAAGTCAGCATAATAAAAACTTCTCGCACTTACTCTTATGATTGTCTAACTGAACACTTACTTCTCAATGTGTCTTGAAAAGATAAGGAAAGAGAGCTCTTTTGTTATCAAGATTTAAGATGACCATCAATTAATACTCTTTGAGGACGTATTTTGACCAGATTTTATATTCAACTCATTTAAAGAACTAATCTGAAGCAATTATCCAATGATACAAGATGATGGAGAGGAGCTTAAAAATACTCCAGTGCAAGCCAGGTAAGCAGCTAAATGCTCCTTTTTCAATTATTTCTTTTCTTTGTTTTCCCCCCAGGTAAGTCTCAGTTAAAGACAGCTTTACCTTAACACTCAGGAATGTTCTGTTTGAAGCAGCCACAGCTAATCCATGAGTCATTATGGAACAATTTACAGTATATGCTGATACATTCTACACTCATTCCATACCACACACTGTGGGACAGATGTGTGTATATGTTTCTTTCAGATGACTCTTACATAGTCCTAATGACACAGTTACAAATTAAGTCTTCAGCTAAATCACTTGTGTAGTGAACAATCTCTTTAGGATCTTCTGGAAAAAAAAAGAAATGTACTTGCAAAAGATTTGTGTCCCAGGGCTTCAAGAAACACAGAATATCCCAAGCCCTACAGTTTTCACTATATTGGTAGTTAAATTGAGCCAAGTGCTGTGGAACTCACTGCTGTTAGAAGATTTTGTAATGAGAACTGTAGGCTTCTGATTTCATATTGAGTCTAACCTGCTCTGATATTTTCAAAGCTACTATACCAAGATGCAGACATATGCATTATAGTGCCTAATGGTGTTTCTGTTGGAATTGAATTTGCAAATCTCTGACTGCACACATTAATCTTATTTAATGGAAAATAAGTTTTCTTTTCCCTGGACTGAACTGGAACTCAAAAGATTTGGCTGTTGGTATTTGCTACCAAAATCTTTTACAGGTAATTTAATGACAGCATTGAAATAGAGCCAAACTTGTCTTTAACACTTCTTCCTGAAATTTAATAGTTAGGGACAGACTTCGAATTGCAGGTTTCTGCTAAATTGAAACAATTAGCAGCAGCTGAAGGTCTGTCCAGTAGTCAAAAACAAACCCGAGGGTCTTTGTCGCCATTTAGATATCACTTTGATTAGATCAGAGGATATCAAGTGGTGCTTGCTATTTGAACTACCCTTGCACTTAGGACACCTACCAATAGTTTCACTTCAGTATGTGCCAGGCTGTGCTTGAGTACAGACTCAAAACACAGTCCTTCCCTGAGTGGACTTACAGCCACAGGCATGGTACAATAGATGAGTAGTATGGACAAAGAGAATCAGAGATATTTTTAAAATAATGCCATAGTCTTAGCATTTTTTTAGTGAGATAGAGATGCTGTGGTTAGATAAAGATGTAAATATGTACAGGTGAAATCAGAGGTTCCTGGAAGAATAAGAAAAGCTAAATACGTGATATTGAGGGATAATAGGTAGAAAGGTTCTGTGCCAGCAAGAAGCACATATTGTTTTGAATGAGATATTTCTGGCTCCGGTACTCTTTTTACAGAATTACCAAGTGTAGTGATGGTTCTGGCATTGAAATACCTCAGAGAACTGTCAGTGTGCGCTGGATTTTTCGCCTGCAAATGGAGGCCAGTGCTACCTTTAAATGCTCTGAGATGTCTAATTAAAGAGCCATATGAAAGTGAGATTCACAACAATGATGTTCACTGGCACAGGCTGTGCAAGAAAGTTGTGAAGCCTCCATCCCTGACAAGGTTCAAGGCAAGGGTGGACAGTGCTTGGAGCAACCTGATCTAGTAGAAGGTGTCCCTGCACACGGCAGGGGTTTGGAAATGGATGATCTTAAGGTATTTTCCAATCCTAACCGTTCTAAAACAATAAAAACAACTGTTATCGTCATTTTGAAAGAGAAAATTAGTGTTAATTATTCACTGTGACAAAAATACTTATTAAAACAATCCAGCATTTGAGGCAAGTAGGTAGTATGGTAATTTTTCAGTTAAGAAGTTGTAGCTTTCAAGGTTGTGAGTTATTTAAAACAAGGTCTTACAATGAAGTCTCAAGAAAACTTTAAAACTATTCCTACTCACAGGATGGTTTATTTTTTTGTTGGCTTTTTTTTTTTTTTATCTCTTTAGTATCTTTGTTGCTGCCTTATTATTGTTATATGAGTTACATGCTAATGGCAAAATATACTTCTAGATCTACTCTTGAACATTTGTTAGGTTTAAACAGCATCACTTCTATTTATGATCATCTGCACTGTTCAAATGTCAGCATAAAATGTAAGAGCAGATGAAAAGCAAGAAGCCATGTACATGTATGAACTGTAGCTTGGGTGTATGTGCAACTTGTCCCTGTGCTTGAAAGCATAAATGGAGAATGAAGCTGCTGAAGAAGCAATAATGCTGAGCATGCGTGGACCCTGTGCATCCTATAACCAATTGTCCCTAGGATGGTGTTTTTACTTTGCATATGTGAATATTCACAGTAGTGGATATAAGGAAGAATGCATACAATTAAAATTAATATAATTTATGAACCACAATTTGTGTAGATGTTTTCTGGCTGTTCTCCCAGTTGTGTGATTAGAAGTCCTGGTCCAAGTCCCACTGAAATAATTAAACTTGCTTTCATTTACCTCTTCATGGTGGGGTCACATCTATCCACTAATTGAAGGGCGCTGTCAGTTAGGGCCTAAATTTACTACTGAAGTAAGTGACAAACTCTTGCTGCCTTTAGCAAAATATGCCTTGGCATAGTGTATATTATGAGATGTTAAGTATTTTAATAACTGAAGCATCTGTATTCTGTTGAGCCATGAGATGGCATCCAAAATGGTCACAAGATGCCAGTCCGATTGTATTCATCATGCTGGTATGACAGTGGTTTCTCCACATATTGTTTTCACCATTATTGCAGTCATATCACCAGAGTGTCTCTGCCAATTCATATTCTTGAGAAATTTTTTGTCACAAGAATAGTTTGGGGTTTTTTTTCCACACACTCTTCATTACTTTCCCTGAGTTGTTAACCAACATGGGGGCAAATTTGGAAAAATTGTGCCAATGACCGTTTTGTTTTCTCATTTATTTTCTAATTCATACAAGTGAAAAATGCAAAATGAAGTAGTGAACAGGATAGTCTAAAGCTAATAACATACAACGCACTTTTGTTTTGTATTCCCTTTTGTCCTGGGAAAAGTCATCTTCTTTGCTTCAGTCTTCTCTTGCAGTGTAAAATGAGAACAATAATGCTTTTGTATTTCCCTAACCAAAGTGTTTTCAGGATTATATTGAACCAGACATTCCCACTGATGAGCACTTTCATGCATGAATGCCTTTGTTGCGGTCAGTGAAATTGCTGGTCTGAGTTGGGGTTCAAAATCCCTCCCTGAGTCATCTCCAGTTTCTGATGAGCAGTGAGGTGGGCACTTACAAGAGGAAATAAGAGAGTTTAGGCCACGTAACTCTTCCTAATATCAGTGGAAATACATACGTAAACTCTCACGCTTCAGTATTTGGAGTACTTTACGTTTTGACAGCTTGACAACTTTCTAACGTTATCATGTTACAGCTATTAGTCCAAATCCCCTAGACCTCCACTCAGTCTTTATGCAGGCAAATCTATTTAGAACTTAATAGTGGAATGTACTTCAGTAAGGTTTGGACCATTACAGGAAAAGAAAAACAAAGGACTGAGTGGCAATTTACTTAGTGAAAGGTAAAGTCAAGAAAGGCACAGTTCAAAGTTGAGTTTTACTAGAGGCAAATCAATGTTTGTTTTTACAATGAGCATTTTAGCCATAAGCAATAAAATTTTGATCCATTAGACTGAAAATCTAAAAGCTGTTGTGTGATTGTTTACTAGGTTTTAACACATAATCAAACAAAAAGACAAGATAATATTGGAGGGTGACCTTCTTTGACAGGTGAAAGGCAGTCTACAGGCATATCTTCTGTTATTTGTTTATAGGTGGATCATTTGCAATGAAATTCACTCATGAGACCAATGCAACCATGAGGTTACATTCTACAGTTTGCAATTTCACATTGCAAGTGTCTGAAGAACTTTCAAAGTAATGCAATCTGCTAATTTGGTTTTGGGGGTTTTTTTTTGGTTTTGGTTGGCTGGTTGGTTTTTTTGTTTGATTGTTTTTTGGGTTTTTTTGTTTGTTTGTTTGTTTTTCTTCAGACCTTCTCTTGCTCTCTCCTCTGTTTGTGACAATTCTGGAGATGGCATCAGATTTTGGATCCTCAGTATGTGAAGTTTGGCCAAGCGTGACCACATGCCTGCTTTTCATGCATGACAGCTGAACAAGATGGAAAGTGAAAAAAATGTTGTGCTCCTCTTCTTGTTGAAGCATGTAAGAAACCATGTCAACAGTTTGGAGTAGTGTGTATGATAGATGTGGAAGTGTCATGAAAGGGCTTGAGAGGTGTTTATTGCCTATCCTGAAAGGTTTTAATGCTTGCAGTCTATAGCCATCACTATGGCATCTTTCCCTAATACAACTGTGGCATAATCCCCACCTTGGTGCAAGGTGTTCGAAAAGGATGTGGCCATTTAAGCACTGTAGATGGGGAAACCTTTGTTTCTGTCGGTTTCAGAATAAGTTATTGTTTACTTAATGATAATCGTTTTATATGAAGCAAACACCATTTAAACAGTTTTTTGCAATATTACATGTTACAAAAGTTACACTTTATTTGGTGCTGTTTGTTCTCTATTAGCGTTATTTGATGTATGCATTTGATGATGAATGTTTTTTGTAGATTTATTACTGTGGTTGAAGTAGACTATGACTGAGACATTTTTGAATTACATCTTCTGTGACATTGTGTAGTTAATAACATATAAGTTAACAAGAGCTAGATGTAAGAAGCTGGGAGGGGATTCAGAAAATTAAAGAAATTGTTATATTTGAATGCAACTTAGTTCCTACAACATCAAATGTTTCTGTGTGTCTAAACATGAGCATGCTTGTGTTAGATATTTGAAAGTAGCCATGCAGCAAGAGAGGTGTTCAGTCACTTTGGTGCTAGCTGCTTCAACTCCACTTTCAGCTGTGTGCTTTGTTAAAACTGTAGAAGTGGTGAGATTACTTCAGCCTTACAAACGTTTCTCTGAAAAGCAAAACTGTGGAGCATCCATTTTTATGCGTATTCCATGCTTCTTTAGAGTAAATTTTGCAGGCAAATTCCACCATTAATGGCGTGTGACTTCATCAATGGTTTATGCCAGAAGCATCTTAAATTGTGCTTGCATTCTTCAGGATAATTTAAAGCACTCATACAAGTTGTTGCTGTTTGAATATGTCTCTAAAGCCTATGATAAATACATTAACAGATTTTGGACCCAGAGACTTAAAATAAAAGGGCGGTCATGGGGAGCGAAAAACAACTCCTAAACCATGAAGTGATAATGAAAAGTAGACCAGCCAACATATTGATATTTCCTTTAGGAGACTCAGGAAGCTGGGGTTTGGCTCTTGTATTTTATGCGGCACTACCTCTAATCTCTTAGCTGGTTTTATTACTGCAATGTAATATTCCAGTTTTGCTTCTTCCCACTGCTTTGGGGATTTTTTTTCATAGTAGTGTATGTTTTCTGATGGAAGGACAGCTCTCTGGTTATATAGGTGAACCTGAACTGGCAAAAGATAAACATAGGTTCATTCTTTTACAAAAAGAGATGACATCTGAAAGGCAAGTTTTAAATAGCATTAATTACATCTCTTGATTTTCCCTTTTATCTGAGGAATGTGAAAGTTATTGAACCTATATATATTGCCACTAGAAAAAACAATGATGAGGTCTAATCTTCTAGTTTTTGCTTCTTTCTAGCATTTACATTCCAAATTGTTGCTCATAATTTCTGACCATTTCTTTTCTGAAAAAATGTTAAATGTATTTTCATTTGTTTTTATTTGAATTATATGTAACAGAATCATTCTTCCATTCATTAATCTGAAGCCTGATCTCATCTTTGAACTACATTGATTAGGATAAGTTATGGAATAAATTATGGACTAGGGAAAAATGCAAGTGGATTCTGGATGAACTTGGAGACTTTGTGTCAGTATTACGTGGATGAGCAGGATCTTTAGGAAATGTCCAAAAGTGATTTAGTTTTAGCCCCTGAAACCAAGGCTAGTAAAAAATATTCTGTTGGCTTTTCACAGTTCTGTTTAAAAGAGTTATTAAATCTTGAAAGACCTCTCAGCCTGACACAATGCAGTGAAAATTCTTTCTTGAAAAATACTTTTTTTCTCAGGAAGGGTGTGAAAAAATTATTTGCCAAAAAAAAAAAAAAAAGTTACAGAAACCCTTTTGTTTCAGTAATAAAGCTATACAGCCCCAAAACATTTGAGCACTTCATTTCTGTAGGGGCAAGGGAATTGTACCCTATATATAAAAATACATAAGCGCATGCTTAACTTTTATCAGGTATTAAGTCCTATTCATTGCATTAGGACTTAAGCATATACTTACATCTTTGAGAAGCAGGGCCTGCCTCACGTTGAGTTCCAAGCTGAAAGTTTCATAAGGTGTTGAAGGTGGTCCAGCATTCAGTGACCAACTGTACCCAATGCTGCCAATGCAGGAAGCCAGATGAAGACCTAGCTTAATGGGATTCTGAATTACAATAAGTAAATTATAACAAATCCTGTTGACAGAAACCTCTGGGCCGCGTCCAGGCCTGATGCCAGACTGAAATTTCTCATGTAGCAGGTAATCAGTAAGATGAGAAACCAGCTGCAAGGGAAGGGCATCTTTTATGAAACAAGAAGCTACTCTGAGAGACAAGTCTTAACTCAGTAACCTTTTCAGTAACGGTGACAACTGGGGCTCTTCACTGTCTGGACTTCAAAAAAGGTTAATTAGTTGGAGAGAAAACCAATTATATTATTGCAGCCAGCTACTCCATTGGTCATATGTGTGCAGATTGGTTCATTAGATTTGCCCATAACTTTTACAGTGTAAGCAAAGCCCATAAATAATTTCAAATGAAGGTTAAATCATTATAAGGGGCAAGAATTGCTAGACTGGAATTATCTCCTTTGCAGTATTTAGCTGAGCAATGTGATAACTTTTCAAATCCATCTGGGACTTCTTTTTTCCATGATAGACTATAAAATGGCCCATGTTACTGAAGAACTATGAAGCTGGTGTTTCCTTGTCCTTTGTGATAATGTTTTTAAAGCAGTTGTCTCTAGGGTTTGGTGCAAACTTTGGCACATAGCACAACATACTCAGTCAACAGATTGATTGATGTATATAGGTGATCATATCTGTCAGCCTGCCATTTACCCTTTCTTTTAAGGAGTTCTTTCCAAAATAATACTAGATGTATCTGAATACTGTAGAAGGTTTTAGAACAGTTTAAATGTAAGTTGAGTATATTTTGTAAAATACATGATGATTTGTGGTGCATATCTTGATTGATGTTTCCAATTAGTTTTCCTGGTGACATATGGCAATCAGTTCCTCTATGACATCCAGAGACTGGAGTTCATTGTGTCCTTTTGTAGAAGGTGATGTTCCTGAGTTCTTGCTCTTCTTCTGATATCGGTAATGTCCAGTTGTGATAGCGGGACTGTGGTCAGTTATTTTCTTCCTGAAAGACAATAGCTTTCTTTGTAGTAGCTTGTTCACATGGGAAAGCAGAAATCAAGGAAATGACTAATTCAGGGCAGCATCTCATGGGGAAAAAGTTGCTGGCTTAGCAAGCAGGAAGGTCTGGTGAGCTCCTATCAGGTAGGGAGTAGGAGTGCACCTACACAGCACTAGAGATAGCCTGGGAGCCTGCAAAGCAGAGCTCCAGTGTGGAGTGCCTTCACTGCAGCACTTCAGGGGGGAGTGACGTGGATGTTGTCAGTGTCCCGAATAGCTGCTATCAGGCCCCGAAGTCCATCAAAGCAAACCTGTCCCAAGGGTGAAAAAGATTATATGGTACAGATAGAGTATCCCTTTATTCCATCAAACTTAAATTTTTCAAACCATTCTGCAGTACATTTTTCTCCATTTCAACTCCTTTTCCTTCCCTCACAGATTAATTGCCATTTCCTACGAAACTGTGGAAGTAGGGAATCATTTCACTTCAATTTTTACTTTAAAAGTTAGTAATGAAGCCTAAGTTAGTAAAAGAAAGGTATTCCACAGGAGAGCAATTCATCTGCCCTGCCTGCATCTTTCATCTTCTCTATGCACTGAACCAAATGACAAGCTTAGACGACTTTATGCCTACTTTTTCATCATCTAGAATTTGCTGAGGTAGACCCTATTTTTGCATATTCTTCCCCAGTGGATGCAGGGGAAGGTTAATTGTAGAATTTTTAAGCTTTGAGGTTTGGATTTTGCAAGTGGAACACTTCTTTTGATGAAGATTTTTAGAACTGAACTTCTTAATTTTAGGAATAAACAAATAATAATTAACAATGTTTGCTTAATAAACAAACAAAAAAGCCCTGAAAATGAGCTGAATTCCCTTCTATCTTTTTTTTTTTGCATTGGTCTCCATAGAAATATGATGATTTTTGGTATAAATTAATGTGGAAGAGAGGTTGTGGTCCAAAAATGTGGACCCTTTTGACAAGAAATAACTTGTGAACTGGAAATTCTAGTTTCCATTCTGGGACTAGAGGAGCACTGTGATCTATACAGATGATACATCAAACTCATCAGGAGAACACATGCTGAAAAGAAACATGGCAGTTACTGGCCATATTAGAAACATGGGTTCTGCTTACAGTCATGCTAGTTTCTCTGAGCAACCTTTCAGGTGCTTTCTTAGTAAAACTGAGTGACTGCTATTTATCTATTTCCAGCAAAAAGGAGTAAGAAGAGTTGATTCAAACGTGTTCTTTCATAATAGTTGTGTGAGAGAAAGCTGATTCTCCTAACCAAATGAAATTTCCACTGGAAATCTACGTTTTGTGAAAACATTTGATGTGATTGCTTGAATTAGGTGCCCCACTCTCCCTTGGGCTTTTAACTGGAAGGTCATCATTTTCTCAGCTTGCGGAACTGTAGGCAAATAATAATAATAGTAGTAGTAATAATAAAATTACTTGCTAGATCTTTTTATGAGAGCTTCTTACATAGCACTGAAAGTATAATTAGCAGAAAGTGCTGGATCAAAGCTCAAGGTAATTTCCTATTCCCACTTTGATGCACTGTTCTAAGGTGAAAGTGGGTAGTAGCACCTTCTACTGTATTTCTTAATAGCAATTTGTTGTTCATGCAGCTCACACTGGTTGTCCAGTGCAACCCAGATCCATTCCTGTTTGTTTTGGCATGTAAGTGACTACTGGGAGCTGCAGCTTGCTCTTAGCAAATTTTCTGTGAAAACTTTCCAGTGTGTCAAGCCCTTAAGAGCTCTACTGAATATGTCTTAAGCCTAAACTGACATATTCAAATTTGGGTGGATTTTCAGGCAATAGCTTAAGAGAGTGTTACTCATCTTGGCCTATAAAATAAATTTCTTCACAGCATAATAGTACATCTCTTCAAAAAGTAGTTGGGGCAGAGAATAAAGATAACAAGATATTTCTCAATAATAACAAGATATTTCTTAAAAATGTTGCTGGTCTCTCCTGAATATCCAAGCCTAACAAAAAAAAAAAAACCAAGATATGGAACATATCTGACTAAAATAGCCATTTTGAAAAACTCATGAGCAACTGAAAACATTGCAGATAAAGGGCATTCTTTGGCAGCCCTAACTATAGATATAGCTACCACATAAAACACAAATGTTTCCAAACTGTAAGTGCTTGTAGCATGGAGATTACCGTATCATCACAGGCTGTCATTTGTCCTCTTATCAATGCAATGTGAAATCCCTGTGAACGTAAATACAGATTAATCTTTGAGATACTTAGCATACCAGCTCTGTAGAATACTTCTTCTGTACTGTCAGAAAACACATTCAGCACAGCTACCACATGGCCTCACTGAAGCTTTTAAATGACTGCAGGGTCAGTGTCCAATGCCTGGCCTTCTCCAGACACAAACATTTCAGCACTCTCCAAGCAATGGATTTGTCTCCATTATGTTGTGAATAACACTCCCTTACACAGGAAGCAATAATCCAAGAGTAATTTTCTGCTACTATTACAAACCTCCTAATAGGAGCTTATGCGTGATAACAAGGACTCTCAAATATATTTTGGAGAGTGTATTTTTTTTTTTCCTAGCCAGTTTTCTTTTTTCTCTTTGTTTTTTCATTTGGTAACTTCTGAAAATATTTTACTACAAAAAGAACCACTTTTAAAATCAAGTCCTCTGTGATTAGTAATGTACAACTAAGACATTTTGAGCATTAAACATCCCTGTATGTGAAATCTCTGGAGTTTTGCTACAGTATGGCTCTAAAATTACAATGAAATTACAGGGCTGGAAGAAGAATCATAACTGCTTAGAAGAAAGCTAGTACACTTCTTACATGTCTGTTTAATAAAGAATCCTTTAGTTCTCAGCTGAAAAAAAACCCCAAAGCTTCATTAAACTTGGTACATGCTACATTCATTGAAGGAAAACATGAAGTCAATACCCAAGACTGCAGTGTGCTCAGAAAGGAAAATAACTAAATTGATATTGTTTCCTTTTTTGACAGGGCATCCCATGGGAAGGGATATTACTTGGCTGCACCAGTAATGGCTCTCTATTTATGCAAAGAACTATTATGTTAAATTAAAACCTCTCTCTATTTATCAAGCAGCCAAAACTAATAACACTATGGCATTATGAGCAAACTGCTACTAGACTATTACTTCCTGTGTCAGAGTATTATTTATAATTCAATTTAGACAAAGCGCCTGCTCCTTAGGGAATGCTGAGATGTGGTATTGACACAAGAGCTCTTTACTACTGGGACAAGGGAATCAAATTGTTTTGCAGTCACTATGGTTAGAAACAGTTTCTACTAGAAAAACAACCACACCAAAACCTCTTCAGAAGTTTTTAAGAAATAGATTAATAAAAGGAATGCCTAAAGTATTGTTTATAAGAAGAAATGCTAGTGGGGAGGCAATAATACATCTATAAAATAAAAGAGGTTTAAAACCAAAAGAAAATTGTGAATGTGGACAACTTCTGGACATGTGATTTTATCCATTTATTTATTTTCATAATAAACCAAAGACTATTTTTTTTGGCAGCTAGAGTTTTTTAGCACTAGAAACTTGGTATGTCCTTCAATATAGTATTGTGCTTAGAGCACACTAGATTCTCCAATTTTGTATTTATAAGGAAATTCCTCTAATTGATGTACTTGTGCACTATAGAGCCTATATGGTAGGCTCATAGAAATTCAAAGTACTAAAAAGGTAGACAAAAAAAACAGAAAATTTGAATTTTCAGCCATTTTGAAACATCAAATAGCATATTTAAAAATACTCCTGCCACTAAGGCAACTTCTCTGGGAAGTTACCAGACATCCCAGTAGTGCCCATGTGTGACACACTCATGCATAAGAAAAACAAGGAAAAGAAAGTCTGATACATCAGCCACTGCCAACCAGTAATGACCAGAGGAATTCAGCTAGCGTAGACAATTTAGTTCTAATGCCTAGTGGGAATTTCATTGCAGCAATTAGGGGAAAATTCTGAACATAGTCCAAATCATGCGTCTCTCCGTTTCATTTTATTTTCTTTAAAAGAGCTATCAGCATTCTTGGCCTCTGAAAATATACGTGGTGAGTCTCCTGAAAACTTTTAAGAGGAGTTATAACTTTATTCGCATAATAGTGACTTTGAAGTGAGTTGCTACTTGCAAAAGGAAGGTTATATATATGTTTAAGCGTTTGCAGAGTCTCATGCTAAGTGCTTGGGACAGAAAACTCTTCCATAGCTTGCCTAGCCCTAAATGCAGCCTTTCCTCTGCAGCAAAGCACCTAGGCACAATGACTGATCAGAGCCAAGAGACAGAAATTCAAGGATGCAGTTTCAGGTCCCAGGTTCAGGGTGAAGTAGATGGGGCTGGGAGACTCCAATCACCAGGACAGTTCCGTAGTTTCTTAGAAAAGGGCTGCTTAAAGTGTCTGATTGTTATTACAATATAGGTGGAAGTTAAGGGGAATAAACCTCTCATAAATACACATGGAGCTGCAGCCATGGCAATGACATCACTGACAGCCAATTGGGTAACTGTCTGTATTTTGGTCCATCAACTTCTACAGCCATTTAAAATTTTTTATTATTCTACCACATGAATCTGGACAGCAGCCACTCACCATAAGACAGACTGGACTAATAAATCTTTGGCACATGTAACCACCATGTTTAATATAAAACAACCCATACACTTTTTTTTTAATTTATAAAACAGAACATGAAGCTACCTACATGATCTTTTCTAGCTATGTCAGATAGTGTTATTTATCACACATTTCATTGCTAACAGCAATTCAGTCATGTTATCTGACCTTAAGGACTTATTACCTGATCCAACATGTTTCACATGATAAAAATGTCAAGCTCAGAGAAAGCCACCAGTTTAGCTTTCTGTGAAATCTAATTATAAACAGCAATGTTAAAAAAATGTCAGTGGTTTAAATAGTCAAGGCAGTTACGC
Organism: Psilopsiagon aymara; assembly: GCA_024733675.1. Lineage (NCBI taxonomy): Eukaryota > Metazoa > Chordata > Aves > Psittaciformes > Psittacidae > Psilopsiagon > Psilopsiagon aymara. Next base: position 3,405 of record JANRGW010034569.1, on the reverse strand, counting down.
ATTTTTTAAGCATTTGTTTTGATTGAAATGAAAGCCAAAAGGGCACTATGCAGCCTCTTATACTATGAATAGTTCAGCTTCATCTCACCCACCTTCATTTTGGCCACTCAGCTTGAATTCTGGTTGGTCAGCTGGGCTTCTGAGAATAGCTCTCCATAGTGCTGTGGGATGCATGCATGCTTTCCTCTATAACCTTCATCTTAAGCTTGCACTGGTGCGTAATGGAAGAGAAATCAGTGAATCTATTTGTGGGAATGGACTCAGCCTTTTCCTTAACTCTCAACACATGGGTCCACAGATCATGATCCTTTGAAATGTACTGTTAAATTGCAGATGTTAAGTTTGAAGTTGGCATGAGCTGTGTTATAACTGGCCTTGTAGATCACTAGACAAATTAATAAGGTGAAGTCTTGCCGCACCGCAGGTAATATTGATATTCTGAGTATAGGAATTTGTCCCAGACTAATAATTTCTGTTTTCCTGTTCCTTGCACCTTTCTTTGTCTTGCTATGCATATGTATTTTACTCAAGATAGAAAGGCTCATGAGCAGGCTAAATAAAAGGAAGGAGCATCTACTTGTGGAAAATTCTCTCACACTACCAGCAGTAATAATAACAGTGGCAACAATAATGATAATTTCCCCAATCACAGTGATGCTTAAGAGCTTTAGCTGGAAACTTGGATGATGGTGTGTCTGTGCAGACAGGTCTTGTATGAACAAAATTAAAAGATAAATGTTGTCCCCAAGAATGTTGATTTAAGGTGTGTAATACACTGCCTTAGAATAAAGATGAGAAATGCACTTTAGTTTATGAATTCTATGCCTTCTCATTTTAAAAAACTCATTTTTCTGCCTGTTGCGTGAAATTGGAAAGCCTAATCATATAATTCAACACGTGTTAATTCTATAGTTATAAGTCAGTGTGCTATAATTTTTCTCCTGAAAAATGAGTAAATATGTTCTTTATATATGTCACACATTATGTTTCCAAGTATGTCCTAACATACAGCAGTACTTTCTGTAGTATGTTAGATCTTCCCATTCCTTCATTCCTTCTTTTTTGTGTGATAGCAGATGAACTGAGATGACCTCATACTACAGCTTTGCTTCTCTGGAAAAATGAAGTTGTCAACAATGCAGGAAAAGACTTGTAACCACAGGAAACAAAATGTTCACAGGAGCTGGACTAAGGCTATGGAACTTATTGCCAGACAAAATAAGAATGACCAGCACGTGTGCCACACTAAGCTCTCAGTGCAAGAACCAATTATTCAATTTTGCTTTCCCGTGACAGTCCTTTCAAGTGACCTTAGACTAAATGCTCCTCTGGTTGTAAGACTATGAAAAGCTCAAAAATGTTTAGAGGTTGAAAAAAACTACAAGCTCATACATAATTTCCCTGGAAAATATCTGGACATTACAGTGGCAGTCTGGCACAATCCTGCATGAATAGACACTTAATAAAAAATAAATAAAGCAAGTAATCTGTTCCTGTCTGTAGGAGTGGCAGCATTCAGAAACATTTCTAAAGCCATATAAGATCTCACAAGCCCAGTACAATCCATTTATACTTACTGTTCTTTTGTATTAAGTCTCCAAAAAATACCAATCAAATCATTAAGCAGTCAACATTATGTATGTACTGTCTGTAGTGACTTTTAGCATCATCTGTTCCTCCTAAAAAATGCTATATTTTATGCAACAGTTCACAAATACAGAGTAAGCACCTGTGGTTGATGCTATCCTATACCTTTATTTTTTTTCAGCATCTCTTATGGTTGTGTCCCAAATCATACAGTTTAAACTATAACAATTGAATTGACTTTAGTGACCAATAGCAGTATTTTCATGCCTTCATATTTTGTGGCTTATGCCAGCCTTCAGTAAAATTCACTGAAGCATTGACTTGCAATGAAGATGGCTCCTCAAAAAAATTGCTGAAATAAGCCATTGATTTAAAAGATGCTTTTCTGTTTCCCAAACTGTTCTGCAGAAACAGCTACTCAAGGCATTTAGAAAGAGTGCTGTCACAGTCATTGTGTGCTTGTTATTAGCAAGTGAAATAGAGCTAAAACTTCTCAAGAATACTAATGCTTTTGCTTGAAATAATCTAAACACAGAAGTGTCTGATTTCAGTAATTTTGTCTTAGCGTGAAAGGCATACATATACTACAAGTCATGTATGGTGTTTGGATGTTAGTGTGAGATTGGCCTAACTCCTTTTTTCTGAGTTGTGTACCAAAATCTTCATGTAATCAAAAGCCACAGAAGATACATACTGTCTACAGAAGCGAATGGGAGGTTCTGGAGTAATTCACAGACAGTAGCTGACAACAGCTCACAGAGGAGCTATTAATTTATGGTAGAACAGATCTAGCTCATGCCAGCCAGGTTGTTGGATCCCCAAGGAACCCTTTGATTTTGGCTTTAGCAGCTGCTGCTGGCTCAGTTCCTTTCATGGCCAGACATTTGAATTCCTCCTCCTTTTCTGCCAGCAAAGTCTTCTGACTAGCCATGCAATTCAGATATCAGCTTTGGCCAGCACTTAACCATTTATGCAGGGCCATGTTGTGGTGTGCAAGCAGTTCCAGAAGGGTTTAGGCAGCTGCTGTACAACCAGTGAACTTGTTAGGAACTCAGATAAGTACCTGCAGCAAACAGGAGGTGAGAAAATAAAAAGTATCCCTTTCCTAAAAATGAACAAATTGCGCATTTTGTTGTGACCCTACCAAAAAATATGAATGTAACAACTGAAAAAAAGGGAAATATAACCCCCATTTTTAAGAAGGGGAAAATAGATGAGCCGGGGAACTACAGACCAGTCTCACCTCTGTGTCTAACAGGATCATGGAGCAGATTCTCCTGGAAACCATGCTAGGGCACATGAAAAACAACACAGTGGCTGCTGACAGCCAGCATGGCTTCACTCAGGGCAAATGCTGCCTGACCAATTTGGTGGTCTTCTATGACGGAACTACAGAACTGATGGATAGGGGCAAGGCAGTTGATGTGATCTACCTGGATTTGCAGAAAGTGTTCAATGATGTCCGGCATAATATCCTTGTCTCTAAATTGGAGAGACATCAATTTGATACATGGACCACTCGGTAGATAAAGAACTGGCTGGATGGCTGCACGCAAAGATTTCTGGTCAATGTCTCGATTTCCAGCTGGAGGCCAGTAACAAGTGGTACCCTCAGGGGTCAGTGTTAGGACCAATCTTGTTCAACATCTTTGTTGCCAACATGGACAGTGGGATTGAGTGCGCCCTCAGCAAGTTTGCCGATGTCACCAAGCTGTGTGGTTTGGTTGATAAGTTAGAGGGTAGGAATGCCATCCAGAGGGACCTTGACACGCTTGTGAGGTGGGCTGATGCCAACCTGATGAAGTTTAACCACGACAA
>JANRGW010034567.1:9334-30494 GCA_024733675.1 Psilopsiagon aymara | reverse complement strand
TGGATATGAGGAAGAAATTCTTTACTGTAAGGGTGGTGAGGCACTGGAATGGGTTGCCCAGGGAAGTTGTGAATTCTTCGTCACTGGCAGTGTTCAAGGCCACGTTGCACAGAGCCTTGGGTAGCGTGTTTTAGTGTGAGGTGCCCATGCCCATGGAAGGGGGTTGGAACTAGATGATCTTAAGGTCCTTTCCAACCCTAACTATTCTATGATTCTATGGCACAGACTCATAGAAATATATGTGCTGGTCCTGATAGAAGTCTGTCCCATGTCACTCGTGTAGCTCAACAGGAAGACAGTTGGGAGAGCCTGATTCTGCACTGTCTCTAAATTCAGCAGAACAAATGAATTCACTACTCCAGGGACCAGTGAACACTGAAAGGTGCAGTGGAGACCTTTGAAAATCAGTGTCTTGTCGTTTGCCTCCATTAAAGACCACCATTTGCTAATTAAAGATATGGGAAGTCCTTTCTGCCATCAGCTTAACATACAGCAGCTAGCTGCTTGTCAAGGTAGGATGAGTCATGTTAAAGATGATAAGAGAATGCCTGAATATGGTTTGACCTTTTGCCTGTGTAAATGAGGGAGGAACTGATTACACCTTTGCTTCACAGCAGAGAGAGGTTATATAGAAGACAAGCTAACATAAAATGTATTGTTAAAAGGTTTCCTTATTGCAGGAAAAAGTGTTGGGTGCTTACGCTCCACAACTGACGCTCTGCCTTCAGTGATGTTGACCAGACAGTGCAGCTTGAAGCACTGACGTTCCTGCTTGTGCTGTGGAAAGGGTTAAGCTCAGAGCCAGCTTTAGTTGTGTGTACTCTTTGGCTTCTCAGATCTGAGCTGCTCTGTGGTTCATGAAGAAATCTGGAGACACAAACACATCCCTGGACACTAGGTGTGAAAAATAGCTGTCATGTTAGAAAGAGGCTTGGCAGTTGTGGTTATTTTGTGCAGTGAAGAATATGTACTCATAGGTGCTTACAGAGAAGCTGCTAGCTCAAGTGAGATTGTGAATGACCTCCTGTAACTTCTCAGAATAGCCATGACAGCTGTTAGCCTTGCTTTCTGCCTCAGTGGAAGGTTTTGTTCTTGAACCCTTACTGTATAGACAGATAGTTACAGATAGACATGAAAACTATGAGCATTCAGCTGCAGCAGAGTGGATAGAGATCCTGAATTCCTTCATCTCTGAGGAAAATGCCAAAAGCTGCAGAAACATTGAGAAGTGTGAAGGACAGGCTGTGGCTTCAGGCTTCCTACAGGAGCCACCTGGTAACACCATTTTTTGTAGTTTTGAGGCTCCCATGAAACCAGAAAATGGGGAAACAGTGAGAGGTTGGAGTGCAGAGTGTAGGTCTGTGTTCAGGGGATGAATCTGGCAGCAGACTATTTGGCAACCTGGTGCATGAACCCTGATGCTCTGCAGTCCTGTAGTATCTTTCTCAGAACACCGCAAATTAGCCATGTTTAAAAATGTGCACTGCCTTATCAGCTGGTTCAGTCTGAAGTTTCAAATTGTTCGATGGGGGCCCCAAGGCATAGAACTGGGTTGCATGATTGTTGCAAGGTCATACTAGTTTATAAGCTTCCATTTACTGGCTTAAAACTTTAAAGGTTTTCCAAAGCTTCAGAGCTGAAATCCCTTTTCAGTTCTCTGTCTCTGTGATTTTTTGCCTTTACTTTTTTTTATGTAAACCATTTAAATCTCTAATGGGCAGGTTTCTCTGTTTGTAGAAGATCACATAATCTAATCCATGGTGGGAAGAGACTTCCAAAGCTGTACATGCTAGACAAAATTCCTGCAGAATCTTGTGTAGTTTATTTAACCTCTGCAGAACCTGACACGTGCACGAAATATTTTTGTCCTATATATGAAAAGGACAAAGTGCTTGGGTATCACGTGAAGATCCATAGGCTTTTTGAGTTCATTAGTTACCACACGGGAGTATTAAACAACATCCAAAATGAGAAAACCCTTTGAAATGAGCAAGTCAAAGTCTCAGAAAATCTCTAAATTACTGATATTGTGTTTTATTCCATTTGGGAATTTCCTCACTATTTCAAAGACTGTGCGATCACCTGGAGAAGATTCACTCTGGTTATGCAATGGAAGCCGGTTGAAAGTGCTGTACTTTTGTATTAGTACTGTTTGGTAGCACCTTTGGGAGTGGCTACATCACTTCACATCTCTTCTTCTGTGCCTCTCCCATTCCCACCATGCTGTGACTGCATCCTGCCCTGCCTTTGTATGCCAGAAGTCAAAAAAGAACAAGGGAGTAATGGAAAATCTGATATGGAAGTCAGTTACTGAAGAATAAGGATATAATTAATGCCAGTCGACATAGCTTTATGGAAACTAGGTCTTGTCAAACAAATTTGATCTCAAGAATGTAATCTCAAAGAATGGGTTGTTAAAGGCAATTGTGTAGATGTGATGTACTTATACTTTCATAAAGCATTTGATTTTGTACTGCATGATAGTCTGGCTAAAATCTTAGTGTTACACGATATCAGTAAAGTGCTTGTTAAATGGATTTAGAACTGGTTATCCAAGAGCTCAAAGGCATCATTTGTGGGAAGTATTGCTGAACAAGAGAGTGTCCAGGGGATTTGGCAAGAACTGATATCAAGTTCAATGCTATTCAACAGGTTTGTCTGTGATTTGGAAGGGACTAAAAACCATAGCTGAGTTTTAAGGTTTGCTGTGTCACCAGATAGGGTAATAAATAATGAGAAAAACTTTATATAAGGTGATTAGCATAGCAAGGAAATCTAATTCTAACCAAACATGTATTAGCAGTCATGTGCAATGTAAGACACTTGAGAGGAAGGACTGTATCTCTGTCCTCCATTCTGAAGTTATGTGTTGAAAAAAGGCTATTGCATTCTTTAGGGGCAAACACAGGAGCAGGAAGTGGGAGTGATTTTTAACCTACAGGTATGGCATTGACAGAATAGTAGAATATAGCAGGTAGCTCTAGTACAGCGCTTGTGAAGGAAGTTGTAAAAAGTGAAGAGAGCATAGCAAAGGGATGCAGATGACTTGAAATCAGCAAATAGAGCTCAGGTTGGTGCATTTTAAAGAATATTGAGAATTGGCTTAGTGTAGAAGTACCTTCCTGGAGAAAAAGATGCCAGGTGAACTTCTTTCCCCTCACCATGATCAGAGAGCCCTTTTACAACAACAGGAGCCAACATCATCTGGAATCTAGGGCAGTTTATATTAAAACTTTTAGTGTAGTTTATATGAAAAATAAGGTACATTTCTCTCAAAAGAACAATCGAATTTTGGGAAAACTAGCAGGGACGTTTTTTGTTTTGCATATGTTCAGCAATTTATCTAATGAATGAATGAGCAAAATGGTAAAGAGTTAAAATCACTCTTAAGTGTTATTCTGTGGCCTGAAATATAAAGGAGGGCATCCACCTGGCCTTCTGCCCTCAATTATTCTCTGAAGCAAACAACATGCTGAAGCATGGCTAAGTATCATATTTGTCCTCGCATCATACTGAGGTCTTAAGCAACCCTGCTGTGTCTCTGCCAGTATTAAAAAAGAACAAACTGGATGATGAGATGACGCACTTGTGTGTATGTATACATATTCTCACTCTTTATATATGTAAATAACTTGCAAGAAGCTATCATTCTTACATCTTGTGCACCCAAGCCATGAGTGTGTTTCTGACCACGAGAAGAAGACATCTGTTAGCAGCTTAGGCCATATTTCCAACTTGCAACCTTCAGTCAGCTAGCTAAGTCAGGCCAGCCTGCTGTATCTCAATCTCACTTTCTTGCCCCTCAACCTACACCTAGAGCTCTTGAACATTCTGAGGAGTTTGCATGTTCCATACTGCTCTAGATCCCTCTTCCTCAACCTTGAATGAAGGTAGGCTATTTCTGGCCTTCTCTACTGGGAAGAATCAATATGGGAAACTATGGGAAAAGAGTGCCAAGGAAGTCTTAGTAGGTCCAAGTAGCAAAACCATCTACTGTGTCCCCTTTCTTCACACCCGTGGGTTTGCAGATTCAAGGGAGGGGAAATACTGGAAATACTCAGAGGCTTCGGATGAAAATTAATTGGCAAAAGATGAGGAACAGCCAAACAGACACAAGAAGATAGGAGTATAGGACGCAGGGAGCAGAAAGAACAGTACTAAATGCTGAGGGTAGGGCTTTAGAGTAAGATTTCCTATTAGAAGATTTCAGGAGACTAAGCAAACCCATTTGCAGCCAATGCTGCTGTTTTGGAAACCTGGAGGTTTATGTGTCCCCTCATGAAAGGACTGCATTACCATCCTATTTCTTTCTCCTAATAGACAAGGGGTTATGTTCTCTCCTTCTTTTTTTGTGCTTGCAATGGAGTTGGATTTGCTGAGCTGAGGCAACAGCCAATCCTATTGTAAATACTAGACTGCTTTCCTGGCAGCACCCCTGCATTCCCACAGTGGTTATGGCTGGGGTCAGTGACCCTTGCAACCGCTTTGTGCCCCTTACCCTTGCCTTCTTTCTCTGTAATGGCACTACCACTGATTTAATAACATTAATGTTTAAGCCTTTCTCCAATCATTCTGCTTCCATTGGCCCTCCTCTTTCATCTTAATTTGGCTGGAAGAAATGGCAGCTCTTTCTTGCTGTTTTGCTAATGAACCTGCCTAGAGCAAATTTACAATTGGCAAGGAAAGTGATGTGTCTGTGGCAGAAAGCAAAACCTACCGGAGTCTCTGTGGTCCAAGACTTTTTCTCAGATTTCATTTTCTCAAATCCATTGAATTATTTTGTGATTCATTTTTTTTTTTTCTGTTCCACTTGTGATTAAACCAGCACTCTGTGAAGCTTTATCAGAGGAAAAGAAAATTCTCTGGCTTGTAAGATAGGCAGTATCCAGGTGGTCATGATTCTTATGTGGGGTCTGCAAATATTTGCTGGAGCAAATCTGAGCTGTACTTTTCTACAGGCTAGGGCTGTAGCAGCTGTAGGACTGAGCGCTTGCCAAAGAAGCACTTATTAATTCACAGAGTAAAAAAGTTCCAACAGGAAAGACTGTTCCCAGAAGAAGAAATTACATCAATCAAGGCATTTAGCTATGCTGGGGAAGAGCCAAGTTCGAGTCTTAGGTCCAGAAAAGTAGACCAGGATCTTGAGCCCAAATCTCTCGTATCCCATGTAGGTCTCCTACACGCAGGCGTCTGTGTTGCCCAATGCAAATTAGAGAACTTTTCTACTGAAGGTTTCCTGATGACAGTGAGTTCCTGCAAAGCATGCAAATTTCAACAAATTGAGCATTTCCCAACAAAGCTGGCTATGCCAAGGATAGAAAGGAAAACAAACAAACAAACATGAGCGGTTCTATGGATTAGGTTCTGACAGCTAGGTAAAGAGGGAGATCATTTAATAGCTGCCCAAGCATGTGCAGACTTATGGCAGCTGCTTAGGCTATGTCTCTCTTCAGTTCCCGCAAGTGTCTTCTGTCTTTGGGCTGCAGTGTGTGGGAAATGAAGAAATTTCACTTGGAATCATAGGGAGGATTAACAGGGTTGCATCTTTCTTTCCTGAACTGCAAAGTGCCCCACACCCTTTCCTTTGCCTGTTTCCTTTCTGTGTGGAGGAGGAATTGAGTTGTTGTTTGATGTGTGGTACTTTCAAGTGTAGGCATGAGCTTGTGGAGTTTGGCCTGTATGGCAGCAAGTACTGCCGTTACATTTGCTCTGCTTTTTTCTGCTTTCAGTGCCATTGCTTTGGAGCAACTCCTGGGGCTGATTGTTTCAGATACATGGCCACCTCCCCTCTGTGCTCACTTGGACCAGGGCTGCTAATCAGTGCTATCAAAAGACAGCTGAGTAGATCTTTAATTCACCACTTTCCACTTCCTAGAATTATTGTTGTGCTTGCATGTAGCTGGAAGGATTTGTTCCCTCCAGACATTTGGTATTACTTCATGTAAGTGCAAGGTCACTTCTACACCACTGGTTTTCATCCAGCTCCACTATTGCTTCGAAAGCATTCTCAAATAGCTGTTTGCCCTTTGGAATGAGTTTGGCCCAGTCTATTGCCAGTGGACATCTGGATCAGAATCACAGTTAGCACTGACAGGCCCCCATTCTTGGCAAAGAAGCCAGGGCTTGAACAGACCATTAGATAATTAGAAGCTACTGCAGTGACTTGCAATCAAAGGGCCTAAAGAAATGAATGCAGAGGGTCCTCTGGTACTCCTGAAAGTAATAACTCCAGAGGAGTGAAACTGGCTCTGAAAATGTTTCCTTTTCTCTGAGAGACACCCCTTGGTGTATTGTTTAGATCCTTCTGCCTAGAAGGTTGTCCTTGCTAGAAGACTTTATTATGTTGTAACCCATTTGTGTTTTATGCAAGATAAATTTTTAGTAAAATGTGAGAAATCGCACTATCCCAAGTATGGCTTTAGGACACTGTTGTGCAGAAAAGTGGGATGTGGCAATAAAAAAAATATTTTTTCTACTATCTGCAGTCTTTAGCTGTGTGTCTTAAGTTTGGCATTGGCTATAGAAATGGAATAGTGTCTTGTCACTGTGGTTGTTCTGCCTTTCAATGGTAGTAATTACCTGGTGATACATGATTGATTGTGTGGAAGTGGGTGTTTCAAAACATTACTTGTTTGCTTCATCAGCTGAGAAACAGTGTTTGGCTGACATCAGTTGTACTCTACACTCTGGTAGCTCCTGATCATTCCTCCAAGCATGGAGTATCTGTGATGATCTTTTTATTTCACCCTACTGTCTTTCAGCCTCTCAGCCTCCAAACACTTGTGCCTTTCTACATGGTGATGCTGGAAATGCTCTTTCCAAACTTCTTTATTAAACTCTTTAGGGTGTTTGTGATCACTGTCAACACTCGTATCTTCTTATGAAGCCATTAATGTAGGATTTTGAAGTTCTACAAGGACGTGGCAAGGCATGACTCAACTGCAGTTTATTACTACTCTCCAAATATTCATTCTGACCCTCTTTTTTTTTATCCTTCCCATCATTTTGTGTGTGTTCATGGCTTGAGAAGCTGTGCTTCTACCTGGAGAAAGATTGCCCCTTTGCTTGGTTCAGTGGCAAAGCTAGAAAGCATAATGCCCAATACGAGATTATAACTATTAATTAAATTCCTTCTTAGCTGCTTCAGCATTCTTTTCCTTGGGCTTCCACAGGATGTTCTGAGATGCCAAAGGTCAGGCATCAGTTCTCACAAAATAATGCTGCCAACCATAACTTTACCACTCCCTTTTAAAACTCAGTCTAAAGCCAGCTAAGAAAGGGTGTTTTGGGGCTATGAGTACAAAGTTCTTGTGCCATCTTCTCCTGCTACTCTCATCTCCCCTGGCTAATCAGCTTTAAACAGCCAACTGAGCATATTCCTGCCTTGCAGAATTCCTGCAGGATCTTTCTTTTTCTCCTGTTTTTATCTCGCTGTCCTTGTACTGCCACTTCAGTGCAGTGCCATGGAGAGAAGTTTCTGGTGCTATTTGGAGCACTTCCTGGCCAGTTGCAGCCTTTTAAAGGCAGTTAAAGTGGCCTATAAATCATATATTGCAAGGTGTCTTCATAACTTATGTTTTGTTAGCACCATAGCCTCTAGCATGCTCTGAGCTTCATATAGAGATCACAAATTATATACTAAAGGTAAAAAGAATGATGTTGGTCTTCAAATATTCTGTCTACGTGGTTGTTTCACCCCCAATTCTTTTTAGAGTTCTTGTGCCTGAAAAATATTTATTAACGTAATCACCTCCTCCTGTTTGACATCTGTTTTGTTAATAGTTTGTAGTGCAGTTTGTTATCTGCAGCAGTCCTGTGCTACGCTTATTTCCTTTGCTGATAGTTTTGATTGAAATAGAAACTGCTAATCAATTTCTGCAAAGGGAGAGCTTTTCCTCCCAAATAGTGAGTATCACTTTTGTTGTTACAGTGACCTATGATAGAGACTTTACTTTAATTGGTGGTCTCTAACAAGGGAGTTAAACAGAATTCAGAACTGTAATTCAAACAGGTATCTGAGCAATGAAAACTCAATGAGAAACTCTGGCTGCTGGTGAGTTATTGGGGAAAGGTCACTGTTAGCATAACTTCCCTCAGTACTCAGAGGACCACATTGACAGAGCTTGGCAGATTTCAAGATTCTAGTTTAGATAAAATATGAAGCTTTACTCAGGAATGGTGTATGTAAATCAGCCAAGCAAGTCAGAGGAGTTTATGGCACTTGCCTGAGGTCACAATGAAAGTCAGTATCTGAGATGGAGTATTGCAACTGCAGGCCTTTGCTTAGGCTGTGTGCCTCCAGTATAGAAATGTATAACTTGTCCAATCTTGTCTCCATGGGACAGTGTTAATATGACTATCAAACGCTTCTGTGTTCCCATCAGATTGCTAGTGGGGACCTCTAATGGGGCAAAATCTGCACCATCCAACTCTACAGAAACTAACTGCAAGTTGAAAGATTTGATGATCATATTGTTATCTCTATTATATTTCACCATGAAAGGGATTAAAATATTAACTTAACACATTTGATCCTCTGAAATGTCACCTGGCACAACATCATTCTTTGTGCATGTAGAGTATTTTTCTCACATGGATCTTGCTGACTTCCTCTCATTCTCGATTCTCTCTGCTGATTGTCACATATCATCTCAAGAGCTAACCCCATCTCTGACTGCAGCTATTTGTTATCACCCCCTTTGCCTTTACCACTTCCATTTGTAATTTAAACACCCTAATTTAATAGGTTTGTCTCATTATTTTGATTAATCATATTAACTCATATTAATTAAGAGATGGATTTAGGTAATGACAGAGGTTAATGGAGTCAGTTTTCTCTTTCCTCTGGTTTTCCAGGGAAGGGGGAACATAGGGGTAGGAAGGAAAAATAAAAAGACTAGAAAGAGTGAAAAAGAGAAACTGTTGGGGGGAGGGGGAATCTCAGTTAGCAATCAGAAATTCCCTGCTAATTGAATGTCTGATTTTATTAATGATGAAATTTATAAAGGTCCTTAAGAAAAGAAAAGAATTTAGCCAGTTCAGCAGTTAAGTCTGAATATTAACTAACTCCAAGATAAAAGTTAAAATATTCATTTTCTTTTCTCTAGTTCTTTAAATAAAAAGCTGTCTTTGACACTTCATCCCATTAGAGCTTTAAGTTCCTTTGCTGTCCATTGCTAAATGGCTGGAGCCTGTGCAGAGAATGTAATGTCCTGGGTGGTTTAAGAAATGTTGACCTTGGAGGGCAGGAAGTTAATACATGGATCACCATAGTGATTATTTTCCTTGATGCCTGCTCTCTAATACTGCTTTGGTAAGTGGAATAAGGATTCCAGCTCTGCCCTATGCTCTGTGTGTACTCCATCACTTTTGTTTCCCTGAGGCTCAAGAAAAAATGAACTACAAACAGTGTCAGATTCAGACTGAACTTTGTGTTAGTGTTGTGGGCTGCATTTCCATCTCAACAAAGGCATGGTGAATCCGTTACTTATCGAAGTCCCTCCATGACAAGATCTCATGGGTATTACTCTTAGGCATGTCCAGCAGCAGACTGTTCCTAATTTGTCTCTTTCTTTTTCCTTATTTGTACCAACTCTGTAAAGGCATAATATGCCATTTCAGGAAGGGAACCCTATAGCCTAGCCCAACTGCCCTCACGCAAACAACAGCATGAGGGCAAGTCAGTGGAAAATACTTTCATCCTGTGCTCCCTGACATTTAAACCAACCTGCTTCAATGAACATTTGAACCAAAAGGCATTTTGGAGCTGAAGATGGTTGGTAGTGAATTCTGGGGTAACTGTGCAAGACCCCAGAGTAAACAGCTAACCTTTCTCCTTACCAGAAAAGAAGATTTTTGTGATAACAGTAACATGGTATATAGAATATAGGGAGGTAACTATATAGGTAGAAAAAACGTTATTCAAACCCTATAATACGAAAAAGACTTTGTATAAATTTTCTGTAATCTAAGTAAAAAATAATTAAAACAATAAAGTTGTTTTGTGAACAAGCTGTTACCAAAGAAGTATTTAACTGTGAGAGAGCTTGACATCTTTGTATATACTTTTCCAGTAAGTGTTGCTGTTGAAATGTAGTGCTCACATTCTGCCTTGTGAAAGACAGCCAGTAAGATTTATAAGACCTTCTAGTTTAAAGTGTAATAAATAAATAAATTACAAAAAGAAGCACCAAGAATATGTGTAACATTTCCTGTGAGGTCGTTGGAGAAATACTTTTTAAGTATGACCAATTGTAGACATTGTATTTATGTTAACTCAGTAGAATATATTGTCTGTGGAAGGACAGACAGTACCCATTGACTATCCAGATTTTGTGACCTCAGTACCTTCCCTTGCTCTCAGCTACTTTAAGGTAAAGTTTGCAATGTAAAACAGTCTCATGTGAGTTTTTAATTTCACTCAGCTGGAGTCCTTCTACCTAACTTGACTGCCACTCAGGAGAAATTTTAATATAGATTCCAGAAGATGATTACTTTTCGGTGATCTGTGATTAAAATAGCAGAAGTCTAAAGTGGAATTTTTCCATAATCAGTATTTCCGAGTGGATGAATGAAACAAATTTCAGTTCAAAAGCCACTAGAGCAGTTGGAGTCTCATAAGACTGACTGACCTTTTTGTGACTTTGATGAGAACATCAAAAAACAATTTTGCTTTTTCCATGATGTTTCATAACAGGTAAAAATATACCTCATTTTAAGATTGTTGGCAGCTTGAGAATGCTGTCAGTCTGTTTCTATGATGTCAGAAAATGCTATAAAATTAACATCTTTTTTATTGTTTGGTTTTTTTTTTTTTTTTTTTTTTAATCTCTGATTAATATAAGAATAAGTCAACTAGGGAATCATTTCTGTGCAAAATGACAGTTGTCCTGAACAGTGGAGAACCAGGAGTTCGAAAAATCCAATTGATGTTCCCAGTCTAGTATCTTTTGGCTTATATACAGGAGTATAAATATGTAGGACTTGAATTGAAGAAGTACAAGGCTCAGAAGAGAGAAAATTCTAGGCAGGTAACATTAAGGGACTTCAGAAATAGATGGCTGGAAGAAGCATCTAAATGAAGTCTGTCATTATGAAATGACCCAACAAAATTTCCCTAAATTGGGAATTGGAACAATACAACTGGCAGTGTGTTTTTGTTCACAGAGCTAAGATCTTGTTCAAGTAGGGAAAGCCTCGCAGGCAGACTTTGTCTCTGTAGATTGTCGCTGCATGATTACTGACCCAATCACAGCTGCCCCTCTTCCTGGGAGTATTCCTAAAACTCCAGCCTCTGAAATCCTACTTTTCCTGGAAGAATTCTCATTTTATTAAAAGCATGCAAAGCTTTTATCTCTACAGAAGAGCTTGAAACAGTGGAAAGTTAAAAGCTCAGAAAATGTAAAAGCCTGGAAGAAAAATCCCATGCATGTATATGCATATATATGTATAAAAATTATATATAAAATATAACAGTACCTCATGATGTTTTAAGACAGTTTCGAGATTGTTTTGAAACTATCAGGGATTTCAGTGCAGGTTTAGATGGACAGAGGATACCAGACGCAACCTTTTCATTGCAGGATTGGGAGGTCTGGACTGGCTCTTTTTGGAGTCTTTTAGTGGATAGAGTTTGAATTAGTATGTGCCTAAAGGGCAAGTTTGAATAAAAGAGCTTGACTTTAATGGTTTTGGTTTTTTTCTCTTTTTAAGTTTGAGGTGTAGATCTTTTTAATTAACAGTAGACTCACAAGCAGAGATTTGCATAGTGCAAGTACTAAATAGGGAAAAGCAGGCTGCAGTACTAGCCTCTGACTAAAACTAAAGATAATAACATTACATAAAAATTGTGTAGATATGATATTTTTCTCAAAAAAAAGCCTTGGCAGTTTATTTCTGATTTTACTTCTGTTGTATTACACCAGACAAAAGTCAGTAGAGTTGCTTTACAACATACAGTAGCATGAGTTTGGAACTGTATCTTAAAATATTACGTGTAAGTGTATACCCACATCTTTGTGGGTGCACTCTATCTCTTTGTCTGTGCATATTCAAGTGTATATATTTCATGGTTGCTGTCTGCATCATTCACTTCCAAACCCAGCATGCGTTCATTTTCATAACTTTTTGTTCTATTACAATATTAATGGGACTATCAATGGGAAAGGACAAGAGAAGCATTTTTAATGTTTATCTGACAGTTGCAAATTTCACTTGAGGTTGTTTACTGGGATCTGATTGTTGGCAAAGAGAAGTAGGAAAGGCAACAAGATGAATGGGATCACAGAAAAAAGAGATGTATTTACGGGTCCTCTTAGCACCATCTGAGAGTAATAAAAAGTCCTGTCTTACCCTCCTTTACCAAGTCTTAAGTTTTAAGCAGCAAAAAAAATGAGGGATTGTTATTAACTTCTGTTTAATCCAGGTGGTCTGTTCAAAGTGAATCGCATTCCATTTAGATATGTGAAAGTTAGATGAAGGTCTCAGTGTATATATTTATTCTTATCCAGCGTATTTTCTCTAATGGGGAAAATGCCTGGGAATGACAGCATTCGTGGACTTGTGGGTGAACCTGCAATGTGATGTCAAAGTTGCTGTGGGAGCTTGCGTTGTTGTCCTTCAGTTCTAGGACTATCCTAAGTGAGGTTTATTTGTTATGGGTAGAGCTCAACCTCTTCCCAGTTTTGTTGTGCAGCTTTACAGACCCTAAATTTTACAGATCCAGGCATTGCACCTCCAAATTTTCTGTGCTGTAAATGTCGCATCTGACAAAAAAAAAAACCCATCCAAAACAAACAAACAAACAAAACCCCCCAAAAGCCCCACCAAAAAGTCTTGGAATTCTGCTTGTATTTTTCATTCATACTTTAAAACATTCAAGTGCCAGTTTTTCAACTAGAGATGCAGAGAGCCTAACTTTTCCCCAGCCAGTGTTCAAGAAGAGAAAAAATTATAGACTATATGTAATACCAAAATGGTAGAACAATAGCTTAAGAGTATTGTGTTCAGCTCTGGTTGCCTCTGTCACAGATTACTGCAGAAATACACACATTTTGGAACTAGGCAGCAGGCTGAGTTTGGAAAAACAGGCTGTTTCATCTGAGGGAAGATCTTTGGAGAAGAGCATGGCAGTGTGAGGGGAAGGTTTAATTTTCTGTGCAAACTGAAGTGCAAAATAACTGGCTATGTAAATTTGAACTGTGAAATGCTTCTTCCTGGGAATTGCAGCTCATGTTCTGCTCACTAGGCTGGGCTTTTTTTGGTGGATTATGCCTCCTTCGATGTAAGTTGACCACCCTCTGAGAACCTTTGGTGACGACTTAGGCCACCACTACAGAGCACGGTGGCAGGTCTTTATTTTTTTTTAATTAAAAATATAAAGTTTCCACAGGAAGCAAAAACACTCCCAAAATTGTAATTGTGGCAAAGGTAATTAATGTGGGGAAGGCCTGCAAGAGCTTTCAGTTGTCAGTATGTAAAATAGTTATTGTCACAGTTCATGAATTCTTACTGTGTTTTGAAATATCAGAATAAGAAAACAATGAATCTGGAAAGGAGCAGATATAAAACCCTTTGAAAAGAAATCAAACAGCTATACAAAATGGAGCTCTTGGCTGTAATGGATGGGTTCTATCATTTGCTGTCTTTTTGGCAAAGCAGTTCTCAGCCAGAGCTAGACTGTTTTGTCATGTGCTGAAATAGTGTGTTGGAAATATACGTTTCACAGGTAGTGCACAGGAAAGACAGCTTTTGGATGGGCAAAGAGGGAATTTGACAATGAACCTGTCAACCAAACTAGTGACCTCTCTGAGATGCTTTTGTGAGCCTGCCTGATCTGTGAGTGTTTGGGTGGGATGGTTCTGGTAGTGGCTTTCTTTTCTAGCATATGGTCCTGCCTTTTCTGGGTTTCTCCCATTTTCTATGGGTGGGGAGAGCTGTGCAGGCAGACTGCATGTAGTCATGCATGCAGTCCAGCTGCTTTGAAAGCTGCCTTGTGGAAGCAAAGAAGGAGGTTAGAAAATGCTTCATTGCTGCTTATGCTGGGGATCCCAGAGAGACACAGAGGCATTGGTGGAGTCCACGCATCACTGCCCAGTAGCTACACTCACTGTTAATCAATTACCAGGACTAATTTCTATTCAGTGTTAGGTTTGGATTAGTTACAGTTAGGTTCCTTTCAGTAGGCAGGTTAATTACAGCTGGGTATTCCCTATTGCCACTGTCCCCAGAAGAGGGGTCTGATCCTGGCTGTGTTTCCTGCCTGCAGAATTCAAATTTGAACCAGGACTGGGGCTGTCTGGACCAATGGTTTTATTAAAAAGCCAGTGGAGCAGCAACCATGTTGCGCATGCCTTCATTGCCTCAGGCTTCCCCAGCACTTTTAAAACAATCTAGATTCGGTGTGTCCCTGCTTGAAGACACTCCTAATGCACTTTACAAAACAGGCACTATAGGCTTAGCTATTCACTTGCTTCTGGGATCCAGATGTAACTCTCACCTACAGCACCACTGCTGCTGCCTGCTTTAAAGGCTGGAGGCTCCATACTTGGAAGAGTCCTAGACTTAAATGGTGAAATTGTTGTACAGTATCTGCACAGCTATTAACTGACTGCTGGGGCCAAAACCACTGTAACTTCTCCCAGTTTTGCTGAAAACTGGCCTTTGGATTCCAGTTCAGTGTAGTAGAACAGCCTCAGCAAGCTACCATCATAAAAGTAGTGTCAGAAAGGCCTTTGTCTCTGGCATGCATCTGTCTACATCTTCCATCACAGTCGCTGTATCTTTCTAAGCTGGTACCTCTGGGAAGAAGCTAGTGTGTCCTTTGGTCATGAACACAGCCATATGCATAGGGTACAGCCCCATCTATTGGGCTAAGCACTAAACTGAAAGCCTAGGGTTTTAAGATACCCCTTTTAGTGCAGCTAAGTCACTTAACTTCACTGTCCAGCTTCTTACTCTAGGGAATGGAATTCAGCACCCTCTTGCAAAGCAAGGGCAAATGAGTGCAGCTGTTAGACTGGCAGAGTGAGAGAGAAAGGAGGATGTTGTGGATGATCAAGAACATAAATGAGATTAGGTATTCAAATCCATTGGTGGCTAATAAATGGAATGGTTTAAATACAGCCTTTGGCCTTATGAATTCTTTAAAGAACTGGGTGCTAGAAGAGTGTAGCTGGAGAAGGTGGCCTATTTTTCCCAAATATCTGGTGCTAGCTGTTGCTGTGGCAGAATATCTGGTGTGATGGGCTTTTGGTCTGTCTTTTAGTATGAACTCAATAATGCACGTTTTGCTATGACAATCAATATGAACTCCAGTCTTGAGAATGACAGTTAGTTAATGATGTTTAAAGCTGTGAAAAGATCCTTCAGCAACTCTTCCACTCCAGTCTTCTTTGCTCTGTCCTTGCAGCACTTCTACAAGTCTGTTTTTCTTCATTCCAACAAGTTAACCAGTAACATGGGGAGCCCAGGTCCTGCTCTCAGTGTTGCTGGTAGGGACTTGCTCAACCTGTGATTATGCAGTTCTGGTCTGAACTAATATCCTGCACTGATCTCTGACTAAGCTTGTGAGATTGCTGTGTTTCAGAGACAGTTTAAGGCAGAGGTCCTTTTGTGTTGATACAAGAGCTGATGTTAACATCGTTGTTCTAGAATTTGACAGATGTGTTAATTATATTCTGTGTTCTCTAAGAGCTGTTACTTCACTTTCTGTCCTGACTGTTGCTGGCTGAGTTGTGAAGTAACCTGACACATATCTGTTTCAGAGGCAATAATGTTTTAAAGGGAGGTGAAATGATTCCCATATGCGGACTTCAAGGTATAATTGAAATGAAACTCTACTTGTGCCTAGCAGTAGTAAATAATAGGACTTCTTTCAAACTCCATTTGAGCAACAAAGCTGCTGCCATCTTGGTGTTTTGTGTACAGCTGTGAAGTAAAACAGTCAGTATTTAGAAAAACCATGTATCCTGTATCAGAACTGTAAGGCATAAAATTAAGCAACTGGGGGCAAAGCTTCCCCAGAACTTCTCCCTGTTTTCAAAACTCCTAAATAAGTTTAAATTTGAACTGTGGTGGTCGCTGATGGGTTAGGCTGGTAATAGTCAGACTTGCTCCTCTGACTTTATGTGGCTGAGAAAGGAAGAAATTTTGGAGCATAGAGAAGTTTTTTCCAGAGTCACATGTCTCTTTTGCCTTTCTGCTTGGGAAGAATGTAAATGTGAGTGTGTTTCCTGGTGATTGTCCAGGTGAGAGCCTCTTCGGCATTCCACCGAACGGCCACCTGTCTTCCTGTAATAAATGATGGCTATAAGGGGAAGTGATCGCAGCCGTGATACAGCCAGAGGCATTTGTTTATATTCTTATAATATGTATCAGATTGAATGGAAATTATCACTTACAATTGACAAATGGAGAGTGGAGATAGTTGGTGGGTATGAGGAAGCTCAGACAGATCTGGGCCAGCTGCAAACTTTCTTCAGTGAAGGCTGTCTGCAGAATGCAGGTGTCAAGCTAGCCAATGATTAATGGTGAGGCTGGAGGCTTGCTTGTGTTAATGATACACATAGCTTTTCATAGCAGCAAGCAGTCAGTAAAGCCTCTTGCTGGTTTCTCAGAAAGGATCCTGATGGGCAGAGGCTACCATTTTGCCACAGGAATGTGTAATTAAATGGGGGCCAAGCCAGAGAAGTATGAGCATGTCCCCAGCACCATAGTTCTGACATGTAGTGTTGGCCCCTCACAGTTAGAGTGGTGTACAAGACCACGATTGCTGAACCTAAGGAGGGCACACCTGGCTGGGTGCAGAGGTGCTAGTATATGTTACTGTGACAATAATACTGTTGTGTGAACAGGGAAAGGGGGTATTCCTTGAATCTCTTTCAGATCAAGCCTGCCTTGTATGACTGCTTTCCTGAATGGCTGCTACTACTTCTCCCTCTTGGCTGCATGTAGAATGGAGAGAAGGCAAAGAACTGATTGATGGCTTGAGAGAGAAAGTGCCTTCAGTCTGCAAGCAAGCTGAGTGTTTTAAGCTCCCACTAACATTTGATCCTTTCTGGCAAGTTTTGGGAAGGATACTGGAACTAAAGAAAAATCTTGGACCAAAGATGGCAAAGCAGTTTCTCAAGGCAAATGACATTATCTCTGCTGCTTGGCATAAATATAAAACTAGACTGGACAAATCTCTAGAAAATATGCAGCTGGTAGAAGTGGTGAACTGTGTGCCTTTATGAGCTAGTTGTGGGAAGATCTTTCTGGATTCTACATGTGAAGACCTATTCCTGCAAATATCTGTAGTGATTTGCCATGTTCTTGTTTGCTGTCTGAAGCTATTTGGAGGTGGGTTTGTTGAAAAAAATGAAGTAGGAGTGGCAATGGAAGAGAAGTGCACACGAGAGTGCTCCCCTCTGAAGATACTCCATATAGGCCCAGCCACCAAGGGTGTTTAACTTTGAGTCTATGGCATACAGAACTGACTTGAGTAAAAGCTCCATATGAGAGGGCCATCACAAAGCAACTGCTAGAAGTGGGAATAGATCTGGTTGCAAGTTGCCTTTCTGTTTGCTTTTCTGTTTCTGTTTACTGAAGTGCTGGCTTGTGCCTTGTAAGGGAGGCTACCCTCTAATTCTTGGAATCTTGCCCTAAGACTGACTTTTCAGTTTGGTAGAAAACATACGTCCCAAATCTCTGAGAACTCATTATTCCCGCTGGGTGGTTAGTTCAGGGGGTGCTGCCTGTCAGCCCTATGCAAGGACTTTCAACTTGGCAAGGAATGCTTGCCCTCTTAATTTTCGGCCCAGATACTGAATATTGCTAGGGAAAAGGCTACCCAAGTTAGGTAGTTCAAAACCATGTTACAAAAAATCGAAACATTTAAAAGAAGCCTCAGTTTCTTCCTAGGACTTTTGCTCTACTGATGGCTGTTACTTCAGGTTTCCCCACCAGCAGAGGAAGCTATTAGATACAAGCGAACTCTCATTTTTCTTATGCTGCTAACAACTTAGATGCAAATGGTGTTTTGTCTGACTTGTGTGGGACAGCAAACTCTTCTGACTGCAGAGCCACTGGCTCTGGCTTGCTTCCCTGTCTTAGATTTTGTTTTACACCTCATGTTTGTGCAGTGTGAAGGCTTCTCTCTAGAGATCTGGCTTACAGCATACTACTCTACTCACTGTTGCCTGCTCTTGCTGGGACCGACAGTTCCTTGCATAAGTTCATAAATCACATTATGTGATCAATACATCCTTTCCATATTGAAATTACAATAATCAGCTTGCCTGAGCAAGTAGGAGACCAAACCTGGTACATCTCTACCTCAAATCCTGTTACATCTATCAACATGTTTCTTTAAGAATTTTGTCACAGATGCACTGTAAATTCTCTAGAGCAGTAATTCTGATGTGTTTCTGCTTGCAAAGCATCATTCAACAGTAGGACATTATTTTTATCTCTGTGCTCAGAATTATGTGCTTGTTTTAGCTTTAATGTCACAGTTGTGGGCTTGTATTCTTAGTTCTGTCACTGGCTTCAGTGCCCTGGAGAACTCACTATTGGTCTCTGTACTGTACTTTTTGATGGGACAGCAATACTTTCTTCTGCAACCATTCAAAGTCTTCAGGCAAGAAGAACCACTCAAACAATGCTTTGTGAGTAAAACTGCTAGGCTGAATGATAAAGGAGAAACTCAAAAATCCCTTTGCTATTTTCTTACTCTGTTTTTATTTGGAAAAAAATTAAGCTGTCTTTGTTGTACAGCTTACAACAGCAGAACGTCGACACTTGTTTTAAACCTGAAAGTTCTTACAGTAAAGTAAAACAAACCCAAACAAACAACCCTCTTGGTTTTCTGTGGCGTTTTGTGCTTTGGTTTTGGTTTCTGTTTCCCCCTTAGCTCTACTACACCGTGTGTTTTACACTGACCAATTTGTGTCCTCTTTTTATCCAGAGAAGCACAGAATGATGTTTTGAGGGGGAATCTAAGGCAATTTGAATTTATCCACTCAGTTCTGGTATTGAGGAGGTGATGAGTAAAGTAGTTAACTTTGCTTAGATAAATGCAACTTTTGTCACACTATCATAAATTAAGTCTGTGCAAATGTAACAATTAAATTAGATAATGGCAGCAATTAGGTGTTATCTCCTAAATATATTTGTTGGCATGTGTTGACACATACCTACAATTGCAACGTGTGATGGGGTGAAGGAGAATGCCTTTAAAAAAAACCTCCTAGAACAACAAAAACACATAACAAAACAACCAACTCCTCCTGTTCTTTGGTGGTTTACTTTCTGATGTCTGATGGGACTTTATTCATCTGAAGGGCAGAGGTGCTGCATTTGACCGATATTTAAGTAATAATTTAATTTGCTGCAGCTTCAGTATAGCTGTGCTTATCTGCTTTAAAGTTTAACTGAGCTTTATCTTGTATGTTTTCACTTTATTCTCTTCTTGTAACTAAAGTTGAAAATGTCTACTGCCATGTTCATTTGGGAATACCGACTTTCATTCAGAGAGACACTGAGCTACAGAAACATCAAAAATGAAAGAGGTAATAGGCAATGACAGCACATCACAATAAAGTTAATTCATTAAATACTGAACTCATATTATTAAAGTTATGTGAGATACAGGAGACTGATTATGTAGCTGCAACCTGGCTATTTTCACAGCTGCAAAGGTTTTCCCCCTAGTATGACCTGCTATGTCCTGGGTGTGGGCTTTCTTTTTCCAACCAGGACTTCTGTATATGGAATCCTGACCTTTACACCAGTCTGGGAAGTCCTCACTATTTCACAAGCACATATGTATGAAAAATGTTGTGGAGAATGAGAGGAATTGAAAAGGATCAAATTAGTGTGCAGAGAATACAGTCAGGGAAGGTAAAAAATAAGTGTGAGCTTTTACAGTGCTAGTGAGAAGAGGCTGAGCATGGCTCCTCAGCATGCTTCCTAGAGGAAAGTATCTTAACTCTGCCCTTGTCAGGGAAAGTTTCCATCTCTGTCCTCTCTAGCCTCACTCACAAAATTGGTGGGAACATGGCAGCATGCAGCAGCTGTAAAAGTCTGAATGAGGATTCACATAGCTTGATGTCCTCTTTGGCGATGGCACTATTGCATACTTCTGAGAGAACAGCAGTGCTTAGTAAGGCAGTAGTTTAGAGGCTTCCTGAGCCAGATGTTTCATGTTAACCACTGTGATGAAAGGTCCATACAAAGACCTCTGTAAGCATAGGCTGAACTGTATTTAGCAAAGCAAGAGGCAGAGCAGTATGAATTAAATCTTGTGATCCCTGAAATGCACAGAAAAGTGTAACCATAGTACTTTCATCCAGTTCCAGAGCAGCTTATAGGGCAGCAGTGCTCTGGGTGTTTTGGTGAACGCTGATTAAAAATGCAAAGCTCATCTTCAAAATAGGTGGGAAGGAGTTTAGTGAAACACTGTGACCTGGAAAAGGGAGGAGCAGAAAATGCCATCTGTATGGGAAGTTGTTCCAGACCAGAAGAGTTCTTGTTTGTTTGGTATAGGATTTGAATCACAGGAGGTACTTGATCTCACTCCATAAATGATTATTTGTCTTGTTATGGAGAGCAAATGTAGCCTTGTTAATAAGGCTGCAAAGAGCCCTGTCATCATCTTAATCAAAAGTTTGGAGTTATTTTTATCAGAGACCCTCCAAATTTTCTAGCTTACTCAGAGCCCATGGCACTCATAGTTCCTATATAAGCAGAACAAATTGTATCTACGTGCCTTCCTTGGACCATGGGGCCTGGAATATGAAGGAACGTTTATGTGTAAGCAGCTGGGCTTAAGGTGCACAGTGAAGAAATAATGCCTTAGATGCAGTAGAGGAGACTGCAGGCTGGTCATGGTGTGTGTATTATAAGCCCAAATAGGAATGGGCTGTGTACAATCTCACCAACTCTTATCAAGCTCAGCCACAAGTTCCTAGCAAGCCAGTATTATTTAGAAAGAACAGGCATCTATTTTGAAGAAAAAAATAAATCAGCCATTGCTTGTTTGAAAAAGTGATAAAACCCCTGCCATAGCATAAGGGATTTCCTTTTGTCATGGGTTCAGCAGTAGCAGTCATTTTTCTCCTTCTTAGTAGTTGATGCAGCACTGTGTTTTTGACTTGTGGCCTGAGAACAGCGCTGATAA
>JANRGW010034566.1:0-43634 GCA_024733675.1 Psilopsiagon aymara | reverse complement strand
TATGAGGAAGAAATTCTTTAGTGTAAGAGTGGTGAGGCACTGGAATGGGTTGCCCAGGGAAGTTGTGAATGCTCCATTGCCGGCAGTGTTCTAGGCCAGGTTGGACAGAGCCTTGGGTGATATGGTTTAGTGTGAGGTGTCCCTGCCCATGGCGGGGGGGTTGGAACTGAATGATCTTAAGGTCCTTTCCAACCTGAACTGTTCTATGATTCTATGATCAATATGATTGGCATCTTTGTATTATAAAGAGAAAAAAAATTGTTTGGAATTTTTTTCTATAAACTGCCATGCAGTTTGCAGAACCGAGCATGCACTTTGTGTCTGCAGACTGGGGGTTGGTGCAATACAAGCAAATGCACAGCAAATGGCAGGTAAAAACAAACAAGGAAAGGAGGCTATCAAAGCTAATAAAGAGCCTCGTTGCATGCTGAATAAAGCTTTTATGACTTTATCTTTTTGCTTGGGGCAAACAGTACATTTTGTTTCTGTTCTGCAGTGAGCATAAGCTTTGGAAGGTTAAACACAGAGTATTAGGTTATGGTAAGTGGTCATAGGAGGCTTGTTTTACAGTCATGGCCTGTGAAATTGTTTACTGAACCTTATTTTGTATCACTGTGCTTGATGTGAGTCTTAATTCCAGTTTATCTCTCTTTAAACATGAGTCTGTTAAGTCTTCCGTAAAACTTGAAAGGACGAACATAAAGTTTAAGCTGCTTTTTATTACAAGCCGCAAATAGTAAGGTGTCACCACAAAAATACCAGTCATTATGTCATTGTGCATCTTAGCAAGTTTTATCAACACAGGGTTTTATGCCTTCGTTCTGTAACTGTCAGTTATTCTGACTGCATCTGAATAGATGCCAGGATCTGATCGGTTCTGGGAGGAGACTGGGACAGTGACAGCGCTGGTTGTGCAGTGAGCCCCCATAGCACTCACGTCCATTATGCTTATGGGTCTGCTGACCTTGAAACTGTTGTATGTGATTTGTTTGCCTCGAAATGCTGTGTTGGGCACTGGTTATTTGAGAGCAACTTGGATGCCTGCAAAGTGGCTGTCAGGAAGGGGTAATCTGGACAGCAAAGCCCTCTTTCCTCCTCAGATGGAGCAGAAGTTGATCTTCAGACCTGGCTTTTTGCTTTGGTGCATGTCGTGTCACTCAGGATGTTTCAATTTCAGCACTGGGTTTGCAGATAAGTGCTAACTTCAGGCTGCATTGACGTCTGTATCTTGTTAACCTGAAGCAAACAGTTCTGTAGTATTTCAGCAGGGATTGTGACATAAGAGAGCTTTATATGGACAGCAGAACAAGAGTTTTGGGTGCTTCCTTCGAACATTTTGAGATGTAGAAAAATAGCCAGTTTCCAGAAAAACATTTTACACCTCCCTGCCACCATTTAACCCCTCTCCTCAGTTCAGGATACCTGAAACAGAGCCTGGGTGTACTCAAGGACAGCCCACAGCTGTCCCTGTGAGGGAACAGCCGGGAGAGGCTTGATCTCTGCAACTGCAGCTTGTGCACCGAGGGATTTCCAGCAGCCTCTTGAGGCAGCAGGGCCAGTGACCCTTGTGTTTGTGCAGTGATGCCCAGTTAATCTCTGTAGGAGAATTATGTCCTTTTGTATGGCAGTCAGGTGCTGTTCAGGCAGCCTGCTGTTGAAGACCTTTATACATGTGGTTTATCAATTTTCAGGACTCATTGGGGTATTTCCACATTTCCTAGCACCAGGGCTTGACAGTAAATCCTCAGATAAACTGTGATGTTGGATAATCCAGGTGAAATGAGAAGCAGGGCCAGGGAACTGCTGGAACACAGGAGCAGGCTGTTGAAGTGAGCCAAAACAGGATTGTTGGAGTTTGGGAGGGAGGCAAGGAGCTCAAATGCACAAGTATTAGGGCAGAAGGTATTCTGGGATAAATTCCATTTTGCCTTACTTGCTCATACATGCTTAGAGCCTGCCCTGCTGCTGGGCTTCGGGCTCTTCCATGTTTCGCTTTGTTTTCCCAAACGATTTGTTGCTTACACTGTGAGCAGCGTATCAAACCCCGGTAATCTATAGCTTTGTGTGTTGGACCTCTGTCATGTGAGAGGTTGTATAGTTTCCCTGAAAAGGTGGCCAGGTCAGTATTACCAGTGTGCTTGTGACAGACTGGCTTTCCTCCACTAACCATGCTTCTTTGTGTATAACTCCATAACTGGACAATGGAGCCAGCAACTGAGTAATAAAAACAGGACGGAAAATATGAAAGCTCATGAGGAAATATACTCACATGCCAACAAAGAGAAAGAGATACATCGGAAAATAGTGTCATGGAAGCAGATAATTTTAAGTTTGAGATGAAGTCCGGCTGGTACTTTTATGGGCAGAACTCCTTCAGTTTATAGTGGAAAAATGCCAAAAAACCCTACTGTAGTGGAGACCATTGACAGGAGACTGCTCTTTACCTTTCCTAAACGCCACACATCAGATGGCTTCCCATTCTGCAGTGGTTTTGGGAGGGAGGGTCCAATCTCACCCTACAGAGGACAAAGAGACAAAGTCTTCGGCCACAGAGTGCAGCACACGGTGGTCTCATAGCAAGCTAGGGACTGCAAGCTGAAGCAGTGTTTAAGTTAAGTGACTCATTTTAATAATTAGCCAACAGCCAGTTCCCATACTTTGAAGGGTATGTTCTGCTTCAGAGGCATGCAGTGTGCCCCTTCTTATCTGTACTCACGTACTGATTTTCAGGACTGATTGGCAAGTGGCTTTTATATGGCTCTGACCTTCACGCTCATCTTGCCAGAAGAAAAATATGAAGTTGACCACATTGCCAAATAAAATGGAAGATGGATTTGTTTCTGTGAAATAGTACAGAGAGAACGTTTCTGATCTTGTTTTCAGGTATTCATTACCCTGCCATGGCGATAGGTCTTCTAGTTGGTAGGGCAGCCAAGACTGCAAAAGGTAAAAGCACAGAGCAGGGGATGGCAGGTTTGCTCTCCAGGTAGAAATGGAGATTATTCTTGTCTTGATAAACCCATCTCATTTCTTTTCCTGTTGGAGCAACATGCAGTGAAGTGGTGTCAAAATAATACACACAAGATTGTGCTCTTGGATTAAATCCAAATTACTGAATTTATCCTAAGAATATTATTTTTACAGATTCCCTTCCTCCCCCCAATATTTCTACTTCAACTGTTAAAGTTAGTGAAGAAAGACTGACAGAGACTGCTCATTACTCCCAGCAGCTGGCAGTGATGTGAGGCTAATAATTTTCCCTCTGATTTTGCTAAATTTTGGATTAAATCCACTGATGTGTTAAGTAGGGAATATCCAGCTCTGTTCTGCTTTGCCTGAGTCAGGCCTGGGTGTTGAATGTGGCTGTCTTCAATCCCCAGCAAATGCAGAGGTTTGCTGTCTGACCTCATGTGTATGTGAATGTGTACCCAAGAGGGACAGGTCCAGTGGAAAGTGAGGGTTGTGGCTCCATCAGCAGAGTCTGTCTCCAGCATCCTCTGGAAGTCTCCTAATTTGGGTTGCTGATACATCTGTCTTTGTTTTGCTGTCTTGAAAACTCTTTTGGAAAACCTTTTCAAAAGGAAATCCTGGTGCTGGGGACACATTTTGTGCGTATTTTTGATCAAATGAATAAAAGATTTGCTGCACAAGCATATTCCTTCTCCAGGGTGCCTGCATGAGCACTGAGCCTGCACAGAGGTGGTTCTGCCCTTGACAGTGGGCATAAATAGAGTTAATTATATGGGCACCAGGTTCAGTGACTTCATTTTAAAAGGCTCAAAGTAAGATATTAGATCAGCAGCACTGAGGCACAGCAGCCACAGAAGTTGTGCGCTGTGGTAAACCTGTGTGTGTGAAATCTCCCTCTAAAAGGATTTCAGCACTTTGCATCACATCTCCTAATACTTGTTTTTAAAGGATGCTTGTATCAGCTGCCTCAGCTCCACACTGCTGTGGGTTCTTCTCAAGTCTGGACTGTCTTCCAGTCAGTGT
Organism: Psilopsiagon aymara; assembly: GCA_024733675.1. NCBI lineage: Eukaryota > Metazoa > Chordata > Aves > Psittaciformes > Psittacidae > Psilopsiagon > Psilopsiagon aymara. The sequence goes on along the minus strand of JANRGW010034566.1, from coordinate 39,641 downwards.
AAAGTGGACTCTGCTGCCTGATATGAATGGTTGACTTGTCCTCATAGTTTTTGTTGGCAGTAAACAACTGCAATGGCAATGTGACTGTGATTTCTGCTAGGCCTTGTGTATACTTTCCAAATACTGAAGCCAGTGACTTGGTTGAACTGAGGTCTCAGGGAATCCTTTCATAAGAACTACAGAAAAAATGTATTTTTAGTGGTTTTTTCATATAATCTTGTAGACATCAGGATATGGGGGTTTGATGAGAAGGCTTGGGTGTGATCAGTCACCTGGGATGTTGCATTGTAACACGTAGGGGCATAGATATTGACACCTTAAATGTGTTAAGCATAGCCTCTCCTGGTACTCTAGTAATATTTACTTCCTGCCACTGTAGATATACCTGAAGGTAGTAGAGTTATTAAAACCAGCCACTTTTTCTAGTGTGCTGTACTCTAACTGCAATGTTGAGCTTCTCCTGGTCATCAAAAAGCTGAATATTGACAGAAATCCTTTCAACATTATAGCTGATCCTGTAGTTACACCAGTTCCCAAAAGGTATCAAGGTCCCTTTCTTAACTCTCTCCCCTACTCTGACTGGGAAACTGGACAAAAAGGATTTTTGTGTACCTAATAAGCAGTAGCATGCTGGCTGATTAACGAGGAGAGAAAACCGTTCCCTCCTACACAACTTAGTGGAACACAGGAACCTGACCCACAGCTATAGCTGAATTAAGGGTAGCACTTCAAGTTTAGAATTTTCCTGAGAAGGAATACGCAGGTTAATCATGCGTAGCTACTCTCCATTGCTGTCACCAGTAGAACTAAGTCTCATTTCCCAGGCTTTCAAATTCTACATGGATGGCAGACTGAAGTCCATGAGAAGAGCTCAGCCTCAAGAGGAGTCCTTTAGTTGCAAGTTGTCTACCTGAACTTATGGTAACCTCTCACCTTCTCTTCTTTTTTTGTAGGCAACATCTTTGTCGTCAGTTTGTCAGTTGCAGACCTTGTAGTTGCAGTTTATCCGTACCCCCTGATCTTGAGTGCCATTTTTCACAATGGATGGACCATGGGAAATGTCCACTGCCAGATAAGTGGCTTCCTGATGGGCTTAAGTGTCATTGGGTCCATTTTCAACATCACAGCGATCGCAATCAACCGCTACTGCTACATCTGTCACAGCCTTCGGTATGATAAGCTCTTCAACCTGAAGAACACCTTCTGCTATCTCTGCTTGACCTGGATACTCACAGTGGTGGCAATTGTGCCAAACTTCTTTGTTGGCTCTTTGCAGTATGACCCCCGGATTTACTCCTGCACCTTTGCACAGACAGTGAGTACATCCTACACCATCACAGTGGTGGTGGTTCACTTCATCGTCCCACTATCCATTGTGACATTTTGCTACCTGCGGATCTGGATTTTGGTGATTCAAGTCAAACACCGGGTGAGACAAGATTGCAAGCAGAAGCTCCGAGCAGCTGACATCCGGAATTTCTTGACTATGTTTGTAGTTTTTGTCCTTTTTGCTGTATGCTGGGGACCATTAAACTTTATTGGCCTTGCTGTTTCAATTAATCCTTCACATGTGCAGCCACACATTCCAGAATGGCTTTTTGTCCTGAGCTATTTTATGGCCTATTTTAACAGCTGCCTTAATGCTGTGATCTATGGGCTTCTTAACCAGAATTTCCGGAGGGAATACAAAAGGATACTGCTAACACTCTGGACTCCCAGGTTTCTGTTCATCGATGTGTCCAGGGGTGGGACAGAGGGGATGAAAAGCAAACCATCTCCAGCTGTGACAAACAACCAAGCTGAAATGCACTTATGAGTCAGAACAGTACTCAGTACTATTTATTCTGGATTGCAGTTGTATATATAATATAGAAGAGCCTTTCTATGTGTGCATTTCACAGCTGGTGTTGCTGGGCCCCTCATGCAAGGAAGGAGTCTGCTTCTCATATGAGGAAGGGGTCAGCTACCTATCATGTTTAGCTTATTGCTGCGAAATCGAGGCTTTGAATAGTTTTCAGAATGGAAATGACTGATCTTTATTTATTTTGTTTAGTATACCATCTTTCACTGTGTGCCTATCTAATAGGTTTGATTGCTTTTGCCACAGGCATTCAGTATGCATGGGGAAATGCAGATTTGCTTGAAATGCGATCTTCAAGAGCTGGCAAAATCTCTCTATATTACAAACAAACTTTTCTCCCCTCCCTCTGAATTCTGTTTTTTTAGCATTAACATGACCCAAGCTATAGCAAATAATTGGAAACTGCGTGGCTCTCCACCTTTTCAGTTAGGTACCAGTAGTAGCCAGCAGGAATACATATGGGCATGATAATGTCCACTGTGTGTGCATTAGCTTTCCTTTTTCTTTTCTTATAAGGTTTAGAAGCTAGCCTGTGCCAGAGGTGAGGCAGGCAAAAGCCAGACCTAGTGAGTGTCTGATGCACTCATTTTAATTGCATATCTACAGGTATTAAGTACCCTTGCACTCTCCTTCTCAGGCCATGAGTAAGAGTATAATATATGACATAATCTAATTGCAGGAAGATACTTGGAGCCTGATTCTAATTCAGGCAGTATCCTGTCATGGCCAGCATTCATTTCAAATGTCTTTCAGAAGCCTCTGCTACATGAACATCATACAAAAGATGAGCAAAGCAGAGTCCCACCTGTTTAATGCAGATGACGGCATTGAAGTTCCGGTAATATTTGCACTTGCAGACAAAGGGAAAAAGGGAAAGAAGAGTTTCTTCCAAACATCTCTCTCTTTCAGAACCACAAAACATGAATTTGACAGGGGGAGAAAAGCACTGGAGAATTTTTTTCCATTTTATTCATGTACAAAGCTGTAATTCAAGGAGCTGCAGAGGAAAGCTGCTTCCGCGTATTTATGAATCAGTTCTCAGTTAAAGCCTGAACTCTGTTATCTATGTCATTGGAAACAATGTCCTGAAGTCCTGGGAAGGCCAGTATCATGTTAGAAACAAGCACACGGGCAAAGATAAGGCTGCTTCTTTAACAGAGTATGGGGGGGGTGGGGGGGTGGTCGTGGCAGCTGTCTGTAGATATGATTATGTCTTTTTCCTTCAGCTTCAGTGTGAATTCATCTCTTTATGGTTTCAAACATATGGATCCTGCTTTGAAACAGTCCCATAAAAGCAACAGGCAAACTCCCCTACTGCAACTCTACCTTAAGCTAGTAAGGCTTGATGCTGGGGTACTGAGAGGCACAGCAGGAGCTGTGTGATGGAGAGGAGCAGGTTTGAGCCCTTTGGATCGAAGGAGGGCAGCAGTCAGCCCTGCGCCAGGCCAAAAAGTGCAGTCTTTTTGATTGTGGTCAAAGCAGGACCAGGACTAGTTCCCAAAGCTGAACCCTGAAACCCTGAGAGCCAGGATTTGCACTAGCATGTAAGTGCCTAGCACTGGAGGTAAGTAGGATTTGCAAAATCCTGAGCAGGCTGAGTGCCTAACCCTTAGGGAGTTAACAAGCCATTTGTGCATTGCTTGCTTAGAGCACCTTGTTGCTGAATGTCCCTTCTGCTCATCTTTGGGGGGGGAGAGGAGTTGAGCGGAATTAAGCCCCTTTAAGAAGTTGGGCCAAGAAACATTGCATGGTGCATTCCTTCAGTGAGGACTGCAGTTTGTGTGCTGCCACATGCTGAAGGTTGCTGCAGTGCAAAGTGGGGTTCTGCATTCATAAGGCACAGTGGCACTTTGTGAAGTTTCAAACTTGAATGTCTCAGCCACTTCAGATAATTATTGTTTTAAAATGCACTGCAGCCAGCCTCCCATAATAGGAATCAAACTGAGTTCTGTTTTGGCCTCTTAATCTGCCTGAGCATGGCCAAATAAAGGTATCTTCGCCCTCAGAAGTAATGTGGTCTGTTTGCCTTCCAGCAAAACCAGTCTGTATGAATTCACACCATTCCATGCAAGCAAAATCATTTTGAGTCAAACTTGGATAAGAAAAGCACCAAGGAATCTATTACTGCAGGGACTGTTTGTCCTATCACACCAAGGAGATGTCCCGTGTTCTGTGACTGGTCTTCAGCCATTTGCAATTAGCTACAAGTGTTAGAATCATTAGCAAATAACTTCAAGCATCTAGTGCAAGCCAAATAGACCCCTTTAAGACAATTCTGAGCAGCCTTTTACAGGTTTGCCAGTTATCTCAAATACTGCAAACTGGCATTTTTTTCTTATTAATCATTGCCTTTTTAACTGAATGTTCAGTGAGTACAATGTGGTTTTGTTTTGTTTTGTTATCTCTTTAAGCTTGTATTTGCACTATTTCTCATTCAGGCTCCAAAGTAACAGCCAGCGAGCATTTGAACCAAACAACGTAAGCCAAAGAGGTCCTGAAAAGGCAAGCTGCTCTGCTAGCACCTGATGGAGAGGGGAGCAGCGGGAGCACAATAGGGCTTCTCCCCAGGACTCAGAGAGTCACTGCTGAAATAAACTATGCAAGATGGTAGCTTGTCTTCTTCTGTAGGGTCTGAGCCTGGCTCTTGCCCTGGGCTTTACAGGAGAAAGGCGAAGTACCTCCTGTGCTGGGGTGACACCTGAGCTGCACCATACCTGTGCAGACTGCTGCCACCTCGCAGGGTGGGGATGGGTCCATGATGGGCACTGTCCACCTAACAGCACAGAGAACTTGCCCTGGCACAGCCTGTTCAGATGTGCTTTGGGTGTCCCAGTGTAAGTGAGAGCTGTCCAAGAGTGAGCCCGGATGTGGGCTAACTCAGGCGCAGTTGGAATCCTGAGCTCAGTCCTGCTGGAACTGAGGTTTGTGATACAAAACATGAAAAGCAGGGAACGCGGCTTCAGGCAGAAAACACTTGCCATTTGCTAGCACTTTGATACAGAGATAGTGGATAGGATAGATTTTTATACTGATTTATTTTGAAACTACCAAAGTAGCTCTTTATTTTTGTTAAAAAATGGTTAACAGGATACAGTTTATTTTGTTTACAGAAAAAGGGAAGTGTGTCTTAAACTGAGAATTATAAACTATGTCAGATTTTCCCTATGGGAATCTAGCTTTAATCCAAATTTGGCTTTAACGAGGTCCCACAGGTTAAATCATGGTCTGCCATCCCACCTGTTGCATACCTTGCCTTAAGTCTCAGAAATAACATTGAGATCTTCTATAAAGCATTTTAAATCACTTGCTCTGGATATGACATGGTGGTGTTGAATACCTCTTGCAGCCCCAAAAGCTGAAATGGTCCTAGTGGCCATAAACTTACGGAGAGGCAGTAATGCTCTGCAGGAAGAGGAATCTCTTACTACAAAGAAATATTTTTGGATGTTGCTGATGAATGTTGTTTATTCTGTTTAAGAAGAATGTAACTAAAATATTTATATATAAATATATATTGCATTTGCTGTTTCCATTTTATTATTTGATTAAGAATCCTTTCCTATAGCTGCTTTTGTTCATAGGTTCATCCCTTTACCTGTTAAAACTAATAAATCGGACACTGGAACACTTTGTATTTTTTTCTACTTGCAGTTCTTTTTTTAATAAATACTTGGAACAACAGTTCCAGTGCAGATTTTGCTGTGCTCGTACAGTTCTTCAGATGACAGATTCTGGCCATAGGTTGCAGCAGTTATATCTCCATGCTGTCTTGACTGGATCTAGTTTTTTGTGAGCCTTACTGCTGCTTCTGAAGTGGGGAGGGTGGTCCATGTGTAACTGCAGCTTGGAACTATTACAGACCAAGTGCCTTGTTCCTGTTTCCTGACAAGATGCCATGTGTAATCCTGGTGTTAAGGTAGTAAAGGCTGAGATTATGCAGTAAAGCAAAAAAAGGCTGAACCACCCTGGAGCAGATGTGTGAATGAGCATCCCAAAGCAGTATTGCTGGGGGTTTTTGCTAATCTTTTCCAGCAGGCACTTCACTTCATCTGCAGCTTCCACTGCAATGCTCAGTGATGTGACATGCTGAAAGAAAACTGTTTATGATCGTTGTAGATCCCAAAATGTCTGAATAGAGCTGCTGGAAAACCATTGCATGGGCTCGTACCAGCTATTTCCAAAATGTGGAACTGAATGAATTGAAATGTCAGAAGTGAGGTGGAGTTATTTATTGACTTTCTTGCCACAAAGTATAGTAGCTGGGAGATAAGATACAGCTATAAAAGATAAAAGGTGTGACAATCCAACGCCACGATAAAATCTCACTCCTGGTAACTATTTGGAAACCGATATTTGTCCTAATGTATTTACTTCCAAGCTTATACTTTATGATATCAATCCAGGCAGTAAAGAGCTGCTGCATATGTATTTAGAATTTTATTGGAAAAAAGTAAATTACTGGCCCTAATGCAACATTTCCTACCATAAAACCGCTGAGATAAGAAATGCAGAACAGGTTCATGCAAGAAATCTGTGATGGGATTGATGATAAGAACCATAAAAATTGTATTGCAGAGATAGAATTTACAGTATGGGGTCCAGAGTTTCCAGAGCAAACAAGGTGAGTTTGAACCATTAACTGATACATGCTTCTCTGTTTTCTCCCAGGCATGGCCTCCTGATAAGGTTTTCAACTCAAGTAGTACTTTCTAAGAAATGAGGGTGACTTCAATGTCTTTTAGATTAGGGGATGATGGCTGTGCAGTCACGGCTTGCACAGATTACTATTTAAATAGACTGACCCATCAGTTTCATAAATCTCTCCAGTTGAAGTGCATACTTTATTTTGTATGTAGAATATCTTATAGGTAACACATTAAAAAAATTGTGATGCCTTTCCTTCTGCATTTTGTTCCTCCTGTGATCAAAACTTCTGAATTTCTCTGGAAGCAGTGAAATTTACCTCAACTGTAAGAATGTTGCTTTGCTTCGAGGTGAGTTTTGAGAAGTGTGTAAGATAGAGGTATTGATGTGGCATCAAAATACAGCCATCTCCTGGGTGAAAAGTGACAGATGTTCTGCTATGAAAGAAAACAACCATGGAAAAAGGTGAAAACCATTTGCAGGAAAGAAATTGCAAATTACATTTGTGGTGGAAATAGAAGAGGAATGCTTGGAAGGATTGTACTTACTCAAACTGGAACTTGGCCAGGACGATGAAGTTAATGAACCTATTAATACAAAAAGTGACTCAGGGATTCTTATGGTGCTGGGGCACAGAGCCAGTGGTGTGTGGAAGTCCCTTCCACAAAGCAGAGACAGAGACAGTACAGTAGGTAAAGCTGGAGAAACCTGGAGAAAAAACAGAGTATACCTCTGAAAATACTACATGCACAAATGTACTGGTAGTTAGAAGTTGAGTGAGAGTTTGATTTTTGGGTTTTTTTGTGGTTTTGGGGGGGTTTGGTTGTTTTGTTTTGTTTTAATGAAAACCAAACATTTCCCTTCCTAATGCTTCTGAAATAGAACACTATAGACCGTCAACTTGAACCCTCTTGTCACAGGTATTTGTCCTGTCCTCACTTCCGCACTGCGGCTCCTTGTGACATCAGCCTGTTATGACTGGGGACAAAGAATTTCTTCCAAGCTTCTCCTGCAAGAGGAAATGGGTCACAAAAAGAGTTTCAGGAGGCCAGGGCATGCACAGCACCACATCAATTGTGCTGGACGTCAGGCCCACACCATGGTTGTCCTGCTCTTCACATAGCAGGTGAGGCAGCTACCATCACAAGAGCTCCTTAGCAGCATCACCTGAGGAACCCATGCCTTGAGGAGATGGGGACTTTGCTAGTAATTCACAGCTAGACCTTGAAGCAAGTATTTTCTCTCTTTGCCCCCCTGCTGTGTTTTAGCTGTAAAATAAAACAAGCTCATGATGCTCTTGAAGGACTGAACTGGTTTAGTTTGGTTTGCTGGGGGCTTTGGAGGGATTCAAGCTACAGAGGTTGCAGCCTGGGCACAGCTAGGGTGCAAGTGATGGGCTGATGAGCTGCCCCTGAGCAGGGCCATGTCACACCCAAATCCACCAGCTTAAACTGCATTGGGTAGAGGTTCTTTTTTTTCCCCTGGTAGAGCATGGCTAGAAGAAGCAGAAGGTGCTGTGCTATGGCCACCTGTATCACCCCATGTGCTAAGAGGTGAGGCTTGCTTTCTTGGTGTGATACTCTTTCTGCTGAGAAGTCAAAACATCTTTGGGAAAGCAAATGTCTCCTGTGGAGAAACAGAGCTGCTATGTTCTGGTATTTTATGGCTTTCCCTGCCCTGGTGATGGTCATGCAGGAATTAAGACAAATGGGGAATTTTCCACTAGCAAAACCTCTCTCTGTTGCTGTCCTGTGATGGCAGTGCCTGCCATGCAGCCTCTACCATAGTGTTTGGCTCTGCAACACTAAGGACTCATCCAAAGGAGCCCTGGTCAGCAGGTCCTTGTCTGCAGGCCAATTCTGTAACAGAGGATCAGACACAAGAAGGAAAAGAGCTGTGCTTTGGCCTGAGGTTTTGTGGATTCTGGAATAGATCTTACTTATATTGCTTTCCTCATTGTATAGAAAGAAATATGTATACATACACACACAGAGCCTGGGTTTTCCTAAAGGAATCAATACCAATCGTAAGTTACAAAGTGTTGACTGTATAAAAGTTCTGATTTTTCTCCTGGGTACTTCAAAGCAGATGGGAAATGCAGCAGGTGCTGATAATGTTTTTCTGCCCTTGGGAAAACTCGTCACAGTAACCTGTTTATCTTGTTTATTTTGACATTTTACTGCCTGAATCTGCTCTGTAGCATGCAGGGTGGTTCAAGGCAAAGTCTTACAGATTCACTTGTACTGGAGCAACTGAAAATCAATAAGCTACAAGCAACAAAGAAAAATGTCTTTTGTGTATGGCAGGAAGGCTTGTGTTTTTCTTTTTACTGAGGAAATGTTAGGAAATGCAGGGGTTTGCACTTTGTATATTAGTGATTGGAGAGTGTAAAGTGAGCTTTGCCTTAGCTGCCATGTACATGCTTTCCCTTTACTTTTTCAATAGGTGACAGAAACCTGTTTATTTTTGGCATGTTCTTAGGACTGCATAGAAAAGTCATCTGAAAGTTTGCCGTATGGATGATGAAGGATTCTTGTGCTCAGCAGTTTTGGAAAGTGAGGTTTGTAGAAGATGAAAAGCAAGGCAAATCCTGCTGGCTGGTCTGCATGAGTCCAACAGGAATAAGTCCTGCTCTGTGCTGTTGTGTGCCTGGCTCTGTAAGAGCTCAGTAATAGGGATGCTTCTCCCCTGCTGAGCCTATTTAGGATCCTAGGTTGGAGAGATTCAGGCAGGCTCTATTCTAAGAAGGAAATAAAGAGTTTGATTGTAGCTGTGGGTCTTTGGGCTGACAGATCGTGTTGTTCCAGTTGCCAGACTCTTCCCCCTCTCTGGTCTCTGATGTTGAAATTTGGAAAGCAAAGAATAGTTTTTACCATTCCTGCCCTAAGAGACAGCATCTTGTAAGTGTCTGTAGCTGGTTGTTTGTCTTGGAGCATGCTCATGAGTATTGTTGGTTGAGGAACTACTGTTATATACAAGTGACCTCAGACAGCATTGAGCTGGGTTGGAACAGCATAGTCTGGGATGTCAATTGCACAATGTCTAAATCTTCATGCTTTTGTGGTAATCAGGCTTTTGAGTTAGGAATGAATTGCACCTCTCAAACTGCACTGTCATCTGGGGTTGCAGCATAGAGAACTTACAGAATGGGATGGACATGGTGGAAATAAGTCAAAGACATACAAATTTTGTAGAAATTGCCTTCTTGCAGCAATTTCTATAGGTCTTTTCAGTTCTGAATGCTTGTCCCTTGATTTGGTCATAACTTAGGACTTCACTGCACAGTTGTAGCTGAAAAATACCTTTCAAGTAAAATGAATCCCCAACAGCTGTCTGAACTCAGAGCTTTCAGCTGGGAGGGGTATGGCTTACTGTCTAACCAAAAGTAACACTAGCCATTAAACCTCTCAGCTGCTAATTAAATGGACTATGTCATGTGAAAATAAATCCATATTTTCATTTTGCAGCCAGACAGAATTTCATTAAGGCACTCCAGTAGCTGTAAAGGGATAGCAGCAGCTAGCATTTTGGGGTATTCTGGGTTTAGTGCTTGTACATTATCTTGTACTGATTACTAAGTACTTTAATGATATGTCTAGTAGAATTTATTTTTGCTGGGACGAGGGTATTAGGATGATAAATAGCTCAGCAGAGTAAAATACAGCTGAGCTCAGAGGTGGTGCTTGAATCTTTAAGTCTGCAATCACTGCAGTTATTAGAAGAATATGCAAAAAGAGCTAGATAACTTTGTACACAAATCTATTTGTCAAACTTACTCATATCAAATACTGATTTGAACTGCAGTTTCTTTATATGGTCAAAGCAGAAAGGCTCCTTTTTACCACAGCTTTTACATCTGTAGCTTTTCTCTTAGTGGCTGGCATTGGCTTTGTTTTTGTCTTTTGTGTCAGCTTGAAGAGTGGATGCTGCCTAGTGATTGAAGAAGGGGACTGAGGAGAGGTGACAATTTAGGGTATCTTGCCTTTGTTCTTGCCTCTTTTTCACTTGTTTCATGACCTTGAAATGAAGCATGCTATATTTTTTTACCTTTGCTGCAGAGGTGTAGTTAATTGCACTGCAAAGCACTGAGAAACTGGTAAGGAACAGTTATCTAAGGGAATTGCACAATGCCTTAATTTACCATGTGATTTCTTTCTCATTAATCCTGCTGAATCAGGACCTTTGAAATGAAAATCAGAGTTGAACATCATTCTTGGAAGTGTAGAGGACTGAACAAACCAGCTGCAACAATGCTTTGCAGACCCTTTTGTTATATATTGGCCTGGGGCAAAATCCAGGACTTGGGTGCTGGGTAACAGTTCTTACAGTATTGCAGTCTCCTGCTTTGCGATTTTGGTTGTGGGGTTTTAGTTGTTTGATTTTGTGGCTTGTTGTTTTGGTTTTGTTTTGTTACTGATGTGCTTCTTTGTGTATAGGGATGGGGGGAGGACCCAAACACCCTGTGGCAGAAAACCACTGATGACATAAGAATATAAAGAAACAAAGACTGCTGAGTTTTGACCTGGTCTTCTAGCTCATGATTTCCCCCTGAACACGGTGTATGAAAAGCATAAATATGTGTACTTCGCTATTGATGCTTCATGTCTAGGTTGGGTAAGGGTTTGCTTGGCAGGATAATAACTTATCAACAGCAGGTGTGGCAACAGGAAGGTGCTACCTTAGCAAGACACTTGGATGTCAAGCACTGTGCCCAGAAACATCCCCAAGTACCCGAAAGGGGTTGTGATCTGCTCAGCCTTAAAAAGAGTAGGATCCTTTTGTCCATAGAACAGCAAGTGTTGTGAGAATAATCAAAAGCAGTGGGAAAAAGACAAACAGGACCTGCCTGCCATGTTTAATTTGATTAAATGTGTAATTATCAGTAACACTGATGGGCAAGCTAATGCATCATTTCCCTTGTGATATTTGTTAAGTTGCTTTAATGGAGACATAGGACTGACTTTGTTCATTTGGTGTATGTACTAATGTGTACTAACTGTGGTGTATTGTAGCCATTGGGTTATCTCAAATGAGGTAGTTTTCTTTGTGAAAATTATTAGCAGTAATGAAACATCATCGGATTTTATGCAATACTATTTGACCATACTGAGTAGCTCTCCCTCCAGAGCTTGGGTTTTGCATACCTATTCGTGGATTAAACCCCTACTGTAAGTGTAACAGGGAGAAAACAGTAGGTCTGACCTTTTTATTAATTTCCAGTAGAGTGGACAAGAGTAATTTCACTGAGATCTCTGGTTACATTAATGTGCCACTAATATAGCAAGAGAACTGGGCACAATGCAGCGTGAGATAGGGTTTTCTTAAATCAGAAATAAAGGCTCTTGGAGTTTTTCTAGGATATTAATGTTCAGCTGGGATGGGGGCTAAGGATTTTTTAGCTGGAGTTGGCATGCAAAGCAGCAGGCCTTTTAAGGAAGTTACAGTCTCTGTGAGGCTGGAGGTCAGTCTTTCCCACTACACTGATTCCTCCTGGTATTAAAAATTCATTTCTGTATTCTACAAAACTATTTTGAGTCTGAATTGAATAGTCTTAAAACTAATGACTGAGAGAGAAACCTGAGGCACTGCATTAAGATATATGTGTACAAGAACACGGGTAATACTGTTACTGCTGGAGTCTTTCAGTTAGGAGAAAGGTAGCAGGTTGTTACCTGAACTGCTGAGTGATACGTTCGCGTGGGAAATGTGTATTTTAAGCTAGAGTGAAAGCCTGTCTAAAGTGACACATAACTTGTGCTCTCAACAAGAATGTTTTATTTCTTTACAACAGAATCATTTAGGTTGGGGAAAAAAGTTTAAGATAAACATATCCAACTGTTAACCAAGTCCACCAGCAAACCATGTCCCTAAGGGCCACATCTACACAGCTTTTAAATACCTCCAGAGTTGATGACTCCACCACTTCCCTGAGCAGCCTGTTTCAGGGCTTGATAACCCTTTCAGGGAAGAATATTGCTGTTATGCTGATAAAGAATAATTGACATGATGAGATTCCTTTCTGCAAAGGGAAATGCAATCACTTCTTCATTTGACTTACTTTTGATAACAATCAGGTGAAATGAAAGTATCCTATTTTATGCCCTCTATTCTGTTAACAGTGGAGGTATAATTCAAAGGGGAAGTAAGATGAACAGAGTCTGCAAAGCTGAACAGTGATTGCTCTGAAGGCTCCCTTGTTATGGGCTCTATGCCCTTGGTCAGTCCAGAGCTCCGCAGTCACATATGCCAGAAGTACCATCTCCCTGGCTTGGGACTGATGGCGTGGCCTGGGGGTTGACTTCTACCACAGGGTCCTTCACAGCTGTGGTTTAAGCCCAGAATCACTGGCAGAGCACGAGACTGAGAAGTCCTTGCTTGGAGTAAGCATTACTTAGCAATGACTAAAACCAGCACTTTTCCCAGAATAAGTCAAAAACACAGCACAACACCAGCTACCAAGTGGGAGAAAAATGACGATTACAGCTAAACCCAGGGCAACAGTGCATAGTACTGCTTGGGAAAATCTGTGGAAGAGGCTTTGATAGCCAGCCAAACCCTGGTCAGTGGTCATGTTTATTTTTAGGTCTTTTCTTGTCAGGGAAAAATATGCTTGGGAGTCTAGTGATAGGAAATGGGGATTAAGGAATCTGGAGGAAGACTGAAATGTAACAGGATTGCTTCTCCAGTCTTGTCTCCACTTCTCCCCCTCTGGCTGCGTCTGGCCAGTTCCAGATTGAAGGGGTGCCTGAACATGAATATCCTGGTGGTTCACTGTCATAGGACTCCAGCAAAGCTGAGTGAGAGAAAAATTATGACATACCAAGCAGGTATTTGTAGTGGAAAAATTACATTTATTGATTACTTTTCAGGGTGAATCAATCTTGAAAAAAAGGGCAAAAAAAGCCTTTTTTTTATACTATCATTAAGACTTGGCAAAGTGCCACTCTAGCAATTACCATACTTGGGAGTTCTTAGGGCTGCCTATTAGGCAGGGTTAAGAGATGAAACCATTTTTTATTTCCTTTACTATCTAAATAATAGAAATTCTGTGTCCTGCGTCATTCAGTAAGGCTAGGCTCCTCAAAGAGATCAGAAGCCCAATTATTTCTGCTCTGTATTATATTTCATGGTAAAGAAGCAGCATTTTGCATGAACCTGGTGAGACTTTTAAGCCTTGTTTATTCTGGGTTGATTTAGGGAAAGAATTTAACTCTGGAAACAGACCTATAGACTGATAGCATGGACTTGGTTTATGTGAAGTTGTTCTGCACATTAGGAGTTTTAAAACAAAATGATGAGGCCATGCTGTACTGGACCCTTATCATGGCATGGATTCCTCTTGTAAATATGACGTGGAACATGGAGTTCTTGGAACATTATGGGAAGTCTTGTGTTTAACTTAGCAGGAAGCTGGAGCAGATCCCATCATGGATAATGTTTAACTCTGCACCTCAATTTTGAGGTGCTCAGAATGAAGCTTTGCTGAAGTACAGGTCACAGAGCCCAGCAGTGTTATTTAGAGGCCTGACCTTCTCAATCTGGGGGTTGTGTGATCTCGTGCGAGGCCTTACCTTCTTAATCTTGGAGGGTCGCATGACCTCATCTGACAAATGGGATGGACATGGTTGCTTTGTGCAAAAGATGCTTAATGGTCCCAACCTTGGCTCTACTATGATCAAATTTATAAACCCATATTTGAATATGAGTAGGTTATTGTGGCTCTGGGGAGGAGATATGTAAATTCCTGGAGTAGCCTAAAGTCCTCTATTGGTGAGCACCATAATCTAAAGGGAAAGAGCATTTTAGAGAAGGCAGGAGGCACAAAACCTGGTGATTTCTACAAGTGCAAGGTCCATTGGGGTAGGCAGAAAGTGTTCTCTGAAGGAATTGTGGTGTTTTAGCTCTGCAAAGTCACAGAGTATGGCTTCCCTCTGGCATGCACTGGTCTTAGTGGGACATTGAGCGGACAGGATGTAGCAGAATAAGAAGATGCCCCATGTAATCAAAAGCTGGTTGGTACTTCAATATAAACCTTGATTCCCAAGAATCTTGTAACTTGCCTGTAAAACAAGTAAATAGCTGTTGTCTTGTTGCACTAAGGAATTGTCTTGAAAATATTCATACTTTCGCCTCCCTTTTCCTTGCCCTTTCCTATCAGGCCCTCTCCCAACACTCCTTCAACAGCTTATGCATACTGCAAGCAAGCAGAGTTCATCTTGGCTGGGGGAACGTACAAGAGGCCACACTCATCCTGTCGCGTCCCCACTTATAATGGCAGTCAGCTATGTCACACAAAGTATCAAGCAGAAAAGCTGTATCTTAAAGCCAGAAAGGAAGTTGTTCCCCTTCTAGCTCCTGAAAGGTTGTTCTAGTGCCTCTCTTAGTTTCCAATCAAAATAAAAGCAGCCTGTGTGCTGCATACCTTGTCTGTAAGTTTGGACAAGTTAGGTGCTTTAAAAAAAGGGGAAAAACTGATGTCAGTCAATAGAGATGTCTAAGAAGTGTGGTACTTTAGAAAAAAAAAACCACTAAACATAAATATATATGTATTTTTATATATATAAAAATATATATAAATTTATGCTTGTATTTGTACTGTGGAGATATATGTATGTAATACTGACATAGTATTACTGAAAAGAACCAAATGTTCTCTAGAGAGTCCACACTTTTGTACTAGTTTTCCGTTCATTAGCTGCTAATAACACTTTCTTTGCATAATTACGTTGTGTCACTACATTCTGTTACTTGAAAGAAGGATTGATTCTTGCTGTGTTCTTGCAACAATATCCTGTATCATTAGGCTTGAACCTAGCCCAGTCTTGGGCTCTGTTCCATTGCTGGTACTAAGTGATGTCAGTTTTCATTTTGTGAATCTCTGACTATTTGGATGTGTTTATATATACACAAAAGTACTGAATGCCTATCTAAAGCATCATGCCACTGGGGTCTGTGGGAAGCACCAGGATCTCCTGTGAAATATCTCAATTAGTTTTGCCTTTCATGTTGACATCCTAAATTCTAGGCTTGAGGTATGTATTGGAAATTTTTCCCCTTGTTTGTCAAAACAGAACAATCTCAACAGAACAGAATGCAAATGCTGATTAAAACTAACAAGTCAAATTGGTGTCACCTATTTCATACAGAAACAAAAATAACTGACTAAGAAAAATACATTCTGCCCTGGTTGAAGTTGACTGAAACTTGATCATTGAAATCTATGGCACAGAGTGAAGACCCCGTTCCAATTGTTCAATTTCTGGAGGTAGTAGGTAGTCTTTCCATCACTTCAGAGAGCAGATCTGCTGCCTATGGGGAAAAAGACAGCATTCTCACTCTCCAAGAATGCTTTCAAAGCTGCTGTGCTGCGCTTGGCTTGGAGGTGTCTGCTGGCAGACCATTTTTGACCAGGTTCGATTCCACAAGGTAATCCCTACAGATTGCACATGTCAGTATTGAAAGCGGTAGTCATCAGCTGTGTATCACCAAAGTGCTCTAGGGATTGCTCAGGAGGAGCTCCTTGTTTAAGCCTCACAGTCTGTAGTCTGCATTTCCCATGCCAATGCAGGCAGCGAAGTGAATACAGCTTCTTTCAGTTGCTGTTTGTCGGGTGGATCAAACTGGCACTATGCACAGAGTACTAGCTGCTGGCATGGCTAAGAGGAGTGTTCAAGCTTTCCTGGTGTAGCTGGGGTTCAGATGGATGATAATCACTTCTTTGCCTTCCTGAGAGGCAGAAGGTGGAGCAAGCACCTAATTATTATAAAAGCCGAAGGAGTTTTTCAGTTCAGATCTGGTTTTCTTCCATCAGAGCACTGCACAATTTCCAGTACATCCTGGTATTGTGCTGCTGGTGTTCTGCTGAATGGCCCAATAAGAAGTAAACACAGTTATTTGATGAGGTGTGCTTCCATTATGGTGGAATGTGTAGATGCTAAGAATATTATTTCCTATGTGGACAGACATCTTGTGCTCAGTGCAACCCTAGCATGCATCTACCTGTATAAATATGAGGTTATATTAGAATATACTCTGACCATGTCTTAAAAGACCATGTGGTCTTTTAAAAAGCCACTGCATTTTACCTTCTCCAATTCAAGTCTGGTTGTCTTCTTGGCATAAACAAACACATTACTTTCCTTTGGGCTTTTATTTTATTTCAGTTTTTATTATGGCTTTAATGGAAATAAAATCCTTCCTTTAAATAGAAATAAAATCCCTGAACCCTTGCAGCTTATTTTGGTGGCTGTAGCAGGTTGGCTGTCTGAGCCTTGTGAATGAACTTCAGACTAATAGCTGAGTAACTTTGGTAACAGAATTCATACTTGTTGGCTAAAAGTAAAACACTTGTAAACAAGCCATTCAGAGAATGAAACATTTAAGAGAAGCTCCATGGCACACTGTAGGGAAGCAGGCTGGTATAGTCTGCTTTGACAGATAGAGTTTTAAGAGTATTTCTGCAGCAATGTGCCCCACATCTGGCCTTCATTCCTCATTTATAAAATGTTGTCTGCTCACACCACAGAAGTCCAGGCAGAAAAACCTAGCAGGGCCAGTGCCAGTTCCAGTTCCACACAAGTGAAATCTCACTTTGCTACGTTAGACTGGGAAAGCTTCTTTAGCAACCCATGTGGGCAGCTACTGAGGCCCCCAGTAATACAGCAGAAGTCTACAAAACAGTACTTCTCCCCTGAGCTGTTGGGCTCTTCCTTCCACACCCTAACAGCTCGACTTCAGGTTGGTTTTTTAAAGACTTCTGTATCAAGATCAAGGGAGGGGTTTTGTTTTGCCCTCTGAATGCCAGAATTACATCAACGGCTTGGATTCAGTTGAAAACTTAGGAAGGAAATGGGAGAGGTTGGACAGAAAGCAGAGACTTGTTTTTCTCTACCAATTGTCAAGTTGGAGCTAATAAATAGTCTCCTAATAGGAAGTTTAAAAGATGATAAGCATAGGACTAGACTTTTTTGCATGGGTTGAGAGAACTTCCTAGGGTCTGTGTCTTTTACCTTCTAAATACTTTTTGGCCTGACCCCACCATACTTAAGACTACTTGAAGCTCAAAGGGCAGATGGCAGTGACAGCTGTGTACTTGTGGCACAGGAAAGTGTCCTGGGGGGAAAGTTGATTAGGAAAAGGGGAACTGAAGTGCAGAAAGAACTTCAAAGCAGACAGCAATGTCCTTGATTTGCAATTTGTGTTACCCAGCTGGCACAGGAGCAGAGGAGAGGCAGGGAGGATGTGATGCTAGTGGCGCAGGGTGACTTGCAGCATGCACACCTCTTTAAGAAGAAATGACCATTCAAGAACAGAGGATAAGATGTGTGGGAACACTCCACGTGCACAGCACAGGATGGCTCTCTGTCTTTATGGCTCTCTGTCTCTTTGTTCTTTTGATTCTGCATAAGATAGAGTCTCTGCAGGTTATATTGCAATGCTGGTAGGTGAGCTTATTGTTCAGAGCTTCTGTTCTCTCATAAACATAGGGTTAACATGTCTGATGATCAGGGTGCTAAGGAGTTCTATGCCTCACTGATTGGGAATTGAACACAAAACTAAAATGCAAAGGAAGGCTGTGCAGGTGAGGAAATGCTGATGTGCACTACTAGTAAGAGAGGACATACGAAGATTTTTCCTGTTTTCTTTCCTCTTTACTTTCTGTATTTCCAGGTCAGTCACCCAGAAATGAGGTTTTGAAAGGATGCTTAATTTAAATATTTCCTTTTCCCTTGCCAGCCTTTTGTATGCAAGCCCCTGGAATTGGTTCGCAGCACTGTAGGTGATAGATTAAGTCTCCTGAATGTATAAATTACACTTTTAAAAAACCCCTATATTCCCTAAGGAAATGAGACTAATTCAGATCCTTTGGGTTTTAAGAGTCAACTGAATGCACGAGTCCGGGTGTATTCATTATGTTTTATAAACCCTTTTAATCTTCAGTGTGTTCAGCAATTGCTGTTTGATGCAAAAATATTCCCGCTTCTCCCTCATTAGAGCTTACCGTTCCAATTTGCAAAATCCCAGGGATGCAAACCCAGCTGTCACTGGAATGTGTTATTTGTGGAATAAATAAAAGGACAGAGAGAGAGGAGATGAGCAGCCCAGGGCAGCCCCTTGCCTTAGTGGGCACAAGCAGGCATGAGGTGCCTGGGAAGTTGTAATGGCATCAGAAGGGTGCAGGTGGGTTCAGGGAATGGCAAAAGTGGAGAAACGCAGCAAAATGACTGCAGTCAGATGAAATTAGTCAAGACAGGATGGAACTGCCCACGGCTCTCCTCTGTACATGCAGTGGTTTGAGCTGGAAGTCCTCTCCTGTTGTAGATGGAGGGATGCTAACTCAGGGGTGGGGTGAGCTCATGGAGGAATCCACCAAGCTCTAGAGGCAACTCTTCGTCTGGCCTGACAGAACTTGTTCTTTGTGTCTTTCCAAAACCCATGTGAGGGTGTTCCCATTCTTTAGGAAGCCCCTGTCAGTGATCTGGATGAGACACTTACAATGGTGTTGACATAGCATAGGGCTCGCATACCTTTTCCTTGTGTGTCTGTTCGCATACCTTACACTATGATATGTCTCGCAGTTTAATCCTGCAACGTTTTTACTCTTCTGTTTCATGCTGGATTTTGTGGACTCACTCCTGATGCCGGTGTTGGTAAAG
This sequence comes from Psilopsiagon aymara, assembly GCA_024733675.1. Classification (NCBI taxonomy): domain Eukaryota; kingdom Metazoa; phylum Chordata; class Aves; order Psittaciformes; family Psittacidae; genus Psilopsiagon; species Psilopsiagon aymara. The sequence continues at coordinate 20,480 of JANRGW010034566.1, read as the reverse complement.
AGAAGTAACAACAGCCAAATATTTTCTCTTCCTGTAGCGCGCTGTAGCAAGCAGGCACAGGAGATTTGACTCCTAATCCCCCTGCAGCTGACCCCACTCTCATGAAAGTATTGCTTTGGTACCAAAAAGGGGGGGTGTTTGGCACGTGGACAATCCTCTAGCAATAATACAGTTCTTTCAAGATCTGTCTCTTGGTGAGTCCTTTCATGGTGTCAATGTGGGGGGAAAAAACTGACTTCATGCAAAAACTCCTCTGACTTCATGCAGAAGCAAGGGGGAAGCAGAGCTGTGGGTAGGAGAGGTCCAGTTTTCAAAGCTTGCAGTGAGGGCAGTGTGCTGCTGTGGTCCTTGAGATAACACTGGGGTGAAATCTGCCTTGGCATCATTCTGCAGAAACTGTGGCATTGAATCAGAGCTGATACAAACCAGAGCAAAACATGGTCAAGTATGTGTTGACTGCTTATGCAAGCCACAAAGCTGCTCAGCTGGATGTAGCCAAGAGAACTGGCATGCCTCAACACAGTGCAGAAATAATTGTATAGGAAGCTTAGTTCTCCCAAGCCATATTATTCCATTAATCTGTCATTATGTGAAAGTGCTTCATCTTTCAGACTTTGCTCCTGCCAAAAGTCCTCACACATGCAAACACTCTCACTGAAGGCAACCAGACAATTGACATGACCGAAGGGCTGTTGGAGCTCTTGTAACAGCCTGATTTACAGCAGTATTTCTTCTGTAATTTCTGCACACTGGGAAACATCCAAATACAAAGTGCCTCAGCTGTTTTTGAGAGACTTTCCTACTGCGGGGTTCTTATTCCTTAAGGAATGAATGAATCCACAAATCTTCTCCGAGGCTGCTAATTATCTGTGTCCACTTATTACTATCAGCAATATTAGGGAGGTAATTGTCAGGCTGAAAAAGTTCCAGTATCCTGAGCTGCTTCTTTCCAGAGTGTCAACCCAGGCATGGATCATAACACATAATAGGAGAGTCATTCACAGAAGTGATTGCAGCAATTAGTGCACTAGCACTGTTAGCGCAGGACAAGGTAGCGGAAAAAGTGGTAGGAGAGCACTTCAAACAATATGCTTCAAACAATATATCCCTGGCGCATTTAGATGTTCAAGGATGCTAAAGCTTTTCTAACTGAGATTGTAGCATGCTTGTAAGGGATCTAGACAGTCTCTTACAGTTAGGGAAATTATCCTGGTATTAGGAATTAGCAGGAAATATCACCTGAGAGGAAAATTAATATTTTTAGGAAAAGAAATATTTCTTTCTTCTTTATCAGTGCTGCCCACTCGCCCCATGTCAGCCAGTGTGTCCTGTGCTGGTGGTGCCCATGGACTACAGCAGCCATGCATCTCTGGCTCACTAGAGAGCCCGCCTTCAAGGTGCTGGGCTGCTGTTGTGTTTTGTTCAGTGTTGACCTATCTGGGCCCATGCAGAGATCTGCATACAGTAGTGGGAGCAGCCCTTGTGTGACATCACTATTGCAGTAAAGCTGCAGAATTAGATCCCATTCTCACTAAATTGGTTAACAAGATTAATGGTACAGGGGTATGCAGAGTCTCCCATGCTGTGTTGAGAAGGGAAGCCTCAGGAGTCAGTGTGTAGTTGTGTCTGGGACCATCAGTTCAGGTTCCTGCCTTATCTCCCTGATGTAAGCCTATCAGGAGGGCTGCAGTTCTGCCATATTCCAAATTACAGCACCAGAATGTGATTGTGTTACTGCCCATTGCCTGAGATGTAGTAGCTGACCACCTGAGAGCTCTTAGCTGACTGCAAATACTGTCTTTGAGTTTATATAAACCTTAAGTTACAAACAGACACTGTAATAAATACAGGGTTATAGCAGAGCGAGAAGGGATCAGCAGTTTCCCATATGGCTTTCACAGTCATGCCTCATCTGTACTCTTTCTACACCTTCTCACAATTAAATACTGTTGAGGTAGAGGAGTATGAACACAAATGCTGGTGCCAATTAAAAATCCTATTGCAGAAAAAGGGTGTTAGTCTTTTTCCCCAAAGTATCCTTCTCTCTATTTTATGGTTGTGAAAGGCTGCTAATTTCCCAGTGATGATCCATTTGAAGTGTTTATTAGAGGCAAGAAAGGGATTTCATACCCTAAATTTAACTTTATATCAAACCATATGAAGCAACCACAGGAGCTGGTTGGTGAGTTAGTAAACACAACTCAGAGCTGGTCCCAGGTCCTCCTCACTAATGGGGTTTGCAGAGAGGGAAAATAGGAGTTACGGAGCAGAAAAAGTTGGAATGTGTAGCCTGGGGCCACGAGACCTCAGATCACAACATGGTGAAATAAATCACAACTGCATATGAAGGTGTGCTGAGAAAGAGAGTAGTAACTACCAGGAAGAAATGGGCAGAGTGATGATTCCCATCCGCTTTCGTGAAGCAGATGTGGCAGGGCTGATCTGGTCTTGGAGAGACTGCTGGTTCAGCTCTGCTGACCCACTAGGATTCCAAGTGGGCTGACCCACTAGGATGTTCCAAGTGGGTTTATGGCTAACTTTATGTTGTGTGAAGAAGACTAAGGCTTTTGAAACTCATCATCACAGCATCTCATTCAGAGTGCAGAAGAAATCTCCCAACACCTGCATTAAAGTAATAACAGCCCTTTCATGCCTCCAAAGCAACCTTAAATTTTTTGCTCTCAGGGAGCTATAGGAATGCTCCAGGAGGACCTGGAGTTTGATGTGGCATGTAGATAGCCTGAGACCAGGTCTCCAAAGGAAAGCCCTGAATCCGAAGATGGTGTCAGCAGAGCTGAACCAGCAGTCTCTCCAAGACCAGATCAGCCCTGTCACATCCGCTTCACAAAAGCAGATGGGAAGCGGCACTCTGCCTCCTGTAGTCACTACTGTGGAGGGCCCTGGTGATCTGCAGAGTCACAATGAGTGTCCTCAGCCCTCCCTGCAGAATACAGCTCTAGCTTTCTGAAATTGCCAAAGTGCCATGCATGAGCACTGGACAAGAAAAGGAAATGCTGGAAATTTCTTTACATCTCACTAGAAGCTTAACAACTGGTTTTGTGATAGCCAAAGTCTTTGCTGGGTCTCCAGCCTTTGCTTTCTGGTTGCCTTCCCTGTCCTGGAGACAGGGCCATCAGCGGTCCTGCAGTGTCTTCCTGGGCACTCCGTGCTTGGACAGAGGGGGCAGATGGGTGCTGATTATCCTCTGTCTTTAAGGGATCAATAGTGCTTGCTTTTTCCTGGCCTACAAGGACAGTCTGATCGCTGAAATCATGTCTCTGAATTTGTAATACTTCTCACAGCAAACAGCACACGAAGAGGCCTCAGTTACTCTTCTGCCTTTGTAACCTCACTAAAATTTTCTGAAAGAGGCACGGACCATAACTTAGAAGCAAACTGCACTCCAGGCTGTGTTTCTCTTTCAGTGAAGCCTTTGAAGCTGTTGCAACTTTGCCTATAGCTATTGTGGGCTCTTCTGGCTAGAGAGGGGAAGGGCTGTGTCTGACAAACACAGGTCAAAGTGGGAAGGGATTATGCTCTTTCCTGGAAGCCATTTTTCCCTTCAGAACCTGGGATGCGGGCATTTAGTCTCATGGGAGACTTTTACGGAGATTTTCTGGTCCGTGCCATTTCACCTCTATTTTACCCAACCCATAAACCCAAACATCCCACTCCAGTACCAGAGTATCTGCTTCACAAATTCTTTGGTGTTAAAACATGACCAAAATGAGCAACAAGAACAAAATGTCTAAAACTTGCTTGAAGGCATCACTTTGTGCTGCTGCCCGGGCAAGAACACTGTTCTGGTGAACTTTTCCACCTGCCTCAATACACAATCACTCCATTTCCAGTTTGACCTTTTTATTAAAATAACCAGAAAGCCCTGAGGCTTCGGTTAGGATTTAGCCCTCCTGTGCATATAGGCAGTGTAAGAAAAATGAAATGCAAAGGTTAGCGAGAAGCTTGAGGTGGCCATGTCAGGGTTTCTTATTTAATAAACAGATCTGGTCTGGAAATCATCCAAGAGTCAGAGGTGTTGACATTCTCATTTTCTTTGCTGCATTTAAAGTTTCAACTGTTTCTTAGATCCATAAAATAAGATTGTAAGCACCATAAAATAGGATTGTGAGATAGCACAAAGTTATTAAGCAGGCTCTTTCCCAGCACCTCTCCATGGTGAGGGCTCCTGCAGGGCTGTGACTTCCACATGGGAAACAGCTGAGGAAAGATATCCCCCATTAGGTAGTAATTAAAGAAAAAGAATGAAAGATCAATGTCCTGAAGATGTCCATCAAAGGAAGCAAACGAGCTCAAACCAGTTATCTAGGAAGAGGTATGAAGGGAATCTCATTTGTACAGTCAAGATACAGACCCAGAGTGGACGCTCTGCCTCTGACGACTGCTTCACCACTAGAATGGGGAGAGACATCCATTCATTGCAGCCTATTCCAAGCTAAAATGAAAATGGGGAGAAATATCATCTTAATCTATTTATCTCCATAATTTCTATTATGTTTGTAATTTCCTTTGTCTTAGCCTAAGCTATCCTAGAGAAACTGGTATGGAGTGGCTGATAGGAAATATGTCTATATAGCTTTAGTTTCAGCAGAAAAAAAACCCAAAAACTTCAATTATCAGAAGGATTTTAAGGAAAATTTGTTATCTGGAAAAAGATTTGGAAACTGATTTGACTGGTGAAGAAAATACCTAATTTTTTCATTTTTAGAAGCACTTTCCTGACCATTTTGTGGTCTTTGGGAGCAGGCAGCAGTCCTGCACATCCCATGGCAGGAGTTCATCTCCTGACCAACATGATGGAGTACTGATGGAGCACATGAGGCAGCCACGTGTCCACGCTTTGTGTGGATGTGATGTGTCATATGAGCCTTGCTATGAGCCTGATAAGGTGCAACTTCACTATGCTAAATGGTTCTGTCCACACTAAGGTATGAGAAAAGACACTGCTGTCTTTCTGGTTTCCTGGAGCTGGTTGATCCAAAACTATTTGGTTTAGGGTTTACCTTTGTTTTTTGTCAACCTACTTGTTTTGCTCCAGGTAAATTACAGCAATTTTTTTTTTTTTTGTATAGGACAAAATGTACTGAGCTACTGAAACATTTTGGGAAAAGTGAATTGTTGATGCAACATTGAATGAGTAGGTGACAGGGTGAGGTTTCTATTGCTGTCATTCTGCTCAGGAAAAAAAAAAAGACTGTTTTCTGCTGCTGGAAGCTATTGATGAGTGTGGTCTTTGCTCTCCATTTTGGCTCTGCAATATGTTCTTGGGTTTGGAGCATCCCTGCATCTTCCTGTGTGATGGCAAGGGCCATGAAAATTGCATTTCTTTTTCACGTGTTAGGACTAAACTTCTGTGTGTTTTTTTGCAGCAGTTTAAGGGAGCTAATCAATCAAATGCTCTGTTGTACAGCACATTTTTAACAATTCACATGACGTTTTCTGAATTAAAAATAACTAGGAACGTAAATGATCAAAGTGGTTTGTCAAAGGGTGAGCATCTGTGCTGACTGAAAAGCTTTGAAAGCACCAGTCCATTAACACCCATTAAATTGGTGATATATAGGCTTGTGCTAGGGAGCAGGCTTGTGATGTTCTCCAGACAACTAGAGGTATGTTAATTTTCTCCCTGAAAGCCCTTCAGTGTATCTTGCATCCTCTATTCCCACCTGTTCTGCTCCTAGAAGCACAGCACCTTGGCTGGAAGATCCTACCTGCACTGGTAACACATTCAAAGAGAGGGTGAGAGTGCATAAAGGGTGTCTGAGTACCTTCTATGTGGTGTGACTTGAGAGTCATGGAGTCTTATACGCAATATCTGATTTTTCAAGCACTGCTCCAGTTGTCTTCCCAATTGCTTGTGGGAAAGACAAGGAGATTGGTTTGAGAGAGCAGCCATCAGTGACAGTGGAATAGATTTAGCAGAAAATCGCAGGCAGACCTTTTTGTCTTGACCCATCAGGCTGAAAACATTTGGGTTTGGGGTTGGTTTTGTTTATTCAAGGAGTGACAATGTCACATTTGCTACACATCTCAGCATGGCCTCCTTAATGCTTGGGTGGGAAGGCAGAAATCAACTACGTGAGGAGGACCAGGAGGAAACTGCTGCTGCTGGGCACGCAGGGCTGGCTCACTGCAACTCATGGATGTTTAGAGATTTCTGGTACCTTTGTTACTTGCACGTATAACACAATTCCTATTTCACAGTGTTGTGGCATTGGATTGAAATTTAATTTGAACATGTACGCAGATCTTAAAGGGATAGAAGTGGCTCCCTTGACATGCATGGGAGAAAACCAGGCCTTAGGAATTTTCACAAAGGCTTTTGTGTAGATCCCTAATCTGTGAAATGTAAACAGAGCAATCACACTGATGAGGATGAAGGCTGCTGAAGTTAGCAGAGAATTAATCTGAACAATGCCCCATGGTAATATTTCTATAAAAATTAATTTATATATGAAATTGAGACCTTTTCATCACTTTCTTCAATCATCATAGCTGATGATTTTTTCCCTTTTGGGAAGTGCTTGCCCTTGCAACAACCTCTGGATTGGACTATTGTATTTCTATAACCCCATCTTACTGTGGGAGAAATGGGTTACAGAGAGCATGCAAGACTCATCCAGGAGCTTGTTCATAGAATCATAGAATAGTTAGGGTTAGAAAGGACCTTAAGATCATCTAGTTCTAATCCCTGTGCCATGAGCAGGGACGCTCACACTAAACCATGTCATCCAAGGCTCTGTCCAACCTGGATTTGAACACCGCCAGCGATGGAGCATTCCCAATTGTTCCTGCCAGTGTTCAGTTACAGAGAAGAGATGTGACCCTTGCAGTTGAAACCCGAAGGCTAGCCCCTTAACTGTGATCCTGTCTCTTTTGCTATAAGTTGATATATATATATGTATATATATATATAGGATTTCACTTCTTCATTGTAGTGTATGCCATAAGTAATGCAGACTCATTCTGCATTAACAGCACTAACATATTCAGGATTCACTACTGCTTACAGTCCAAGCTTAAGTGCATTATTCTACAAAACAAGGTGCATGGAGGCAAACAATTCTTTTCATGTTATAACAGGCTCTTTACACCTCCAATTTAACTTAGATCCCATGCTAGAGAGAAAGACCATATCCAGCCTCTTCTGGAAAGCTGGGCTTTGTAGTCTGTGGGGATAAAGGATCAAGTTATAAAAAGAAGGTCAAGCTGGGAAATCTTCTGGTGGATTAAGCTAGGATGCTTTCGTTTAAAGGTTCAATCTACTGCTGAAGCCCTGTTGTGTACTACTGTCCACAGAAGTCAGTCCACCTCACTCAAATGACAGAAAATTAATTACTCTTGATGTATAAGAGATATACTCTTGATACACAAGAGTATATATACTCTTGATACACAAGAGTATATCTAGGGCTTTAGTCTGAAAGCTGTAGGTATGTAATGCATTAAGACCTTTTTATTCCATATCCTCAGGTCTTTCTCCACTCTGCATTACTGTTCCTACTAGCCATTTAAATTCAGGCAAATTAAAGGCCCACATTGAACTATTGTTTTCAATATTTCAGCACTATTTTCTAATTCCCAATTCATGCCTGAAATGGATTAAAAGTGCTAATCCTTGACAAGGCCACCAAATGTGATGCTAGTTTATTGATGTGCTCTTTTAACAAACTTTGGTTTCTTGTCTATAAACTAAATTTAAACAGATCTTTCAAGGTCCTTCCCAATTTAGAGAGAAAAGAACAGAGATCTCTGAGCTGAAATATCTCATGTCCTTGAGTTTTCTGTACAGTATGCCTGTGGAGAGTTTGACATGTTTTCCTAAGAGAATGTGTTTCATGCCTTGATATGTGCCTCTTAAGGCTGTGCTGAAGTCTTCTGTATCTCATACCACCTGAGTTGTCTTGGTTCACCTTGAAGAGTGCTCCAACCTTTTCCATGACCCTTCTGCTCCTGTCTCAAGCTCTGGCACTGTGCAGTACTGTGGGTGGTTTTAAATGAGCTATCCCAGGTGTGATATATCAATGTTAAACATGGGAGAGGCTCTGTTGTTCTGCAGGGGATTATTTTGGAGAACTTGTGCATTTTTCATTACCTTAGAGCATTATTTCAGTTTTAGTCCTGTAAGTTTATCTTAGGAACATGCTTCTTTATCAAAGGAAATCTACTATTTTCAGAATATTGTAATAATGAAGCAGCAGTTTTAACCTCTGTTCTTCACTCTAGCATTTACACACACTCACTTTCAAAGCATCAGAATACAGTCAGGATGTTATATTCAGAGCTTTCAATTCAGCAGAAACAACTATAACCTCAAGAATATAGAGACATGTAAATCTGTAAGAAGCATTTACGTTATTAACTGCTACATAAACCTCAGACTGCCCTCAGGTTAACTGAAAGCATCCTAAAACCTGAAGATACTGGGCCTTCCCAGCCCTCTCCCTGGGCAGCTTCTCCTGGCAAGGAGAAAGCAAAGAAATGGGGGTGTTCAGTAGCTTGACAGGAGAGATCAGGAGCAGTCCATGGACCAGCAGGCTCCCATCACACCTCCTATGATGCTTTGAACTCAGCCCTCAGCCTCACATTGCCTGTGAGCTGACACTGATCTTTTCAAACACCTTTTGAGCTGCAGAGAGGTGAGTTTCCAGACTGGAGAGTAATCTATAGGCAAGTCATTAGTTCAGTACATAAAATGTCAGATTCCCCCACCTTCACGGGAAAAAAAAAAAGGCAAAAGTAAGCCCATTTCTACAGAACGGGTGTTGAGTGATTTGTACCTTGTCTTTCTCTGCATGTACTTACTCCAAGGGGATAGGTTCACTCTGCAGCATCTTGTGCAGCATTTCTTGCTTTAGGATCTATAACAGATTTCTGCTGCAGATAAGGCTTAAATTGTAATAAAGAAGATTCAAGGAACCATGAGAAAAACATGCTCACAAGACAGGGAGCAAACCACCATGGAGGCTGTGCTCAGCGTCCCTTATACCTGGATGAGAGGTCTCCCCAGGAAGGGCTCTGGCCTGGTGCTGTGTTGCTGCCTATGGTTGTGCCCATGTGGGACTTCTGCTGTGTCAGAGTGATCCTGGATCAAAACCAGTGCAGCTCCCACAGGAATATACCAGTTTATGGTACCTTCTGCTGAGGTGGAAGCTCATTTTCAGAGATTATTTGTGGGATGTGTTTAAGTGCTCACTACAACATAGCAGGGATGTGCATCTCCTCTGCTAATGCGCTGCAGCTATGGTATAACCAGTGCTTTTAAACTGCTTATAAAAACGCTCTATCAGCCACAAACCTACAGACCTGCATGCACTATGGGAGAAGAGGGTGCTGTGACAGAGGAATGACAGGCTACTTGTACTTTGCAGGATTTCTTTTCAGTTCTGGCAAGTATCAGACACCAAACGGGGGTAGCTACAGCCCTGCAGCCCTGCCGGGCCAGACTGCACAGCTACGTATGTGGGTTTACAGTATATATGAAAATGTGGTCCCATATATTCACGTCTTTTCCAACCCTAACTATTCTGTAATTCTATGATATGGTTCTATACGGTAACTTGCTACTTGCAATATTTAATTCGGTTATGAAAACACTCAGTCACTGGTGCCAGGGCTGCCAGCTCAGCAAAACACTATGGCTCTCCCACAGCACAAGAGGCTCTCCCGGGGGCAGTTTGCAGCCTCAGACTCACCATCTGCCAGCAAACCTCCCTATGCCAGAGCACAGATGTGTGAGTGCCGTTCTAAGATAAATACAAATAAAATCCCACTTGTTTTCTAACTGTCAAACTAACTCATTTTCAGAATTGACTCCTAGTTTTCCATAAAATCCAAGCTATATAGGGGTCAAGGATGGAAAAAATTCAGCCAAAACCGTCTTCAAGGTTGTTACCAGGCTGATAAGTCACTGCCATCAGCTAGAGCACCATGAGGCTGTTACAACCAGCCCCATGATTCTGCTGAAGACAGGCAATTAAAGCACCAGGGTTGAGTGAGAAAAAGGTTTTCCAGTCAAATTGTATTTGAGACTGTAAAGACTTTCCATATTCTGGGAGAGAAGACAGTAAAACACTGCTGTGGACTGAACATACCAAAAAGCCTCTCACAGCCTGGAGCTGACTCATTCAAACTGGATCCCTGAAAAAACTATGGAACATTTTGACGTTGACCTTGAAAATTATTCTACTACACAGAAATATGGCAGGGAAACATTTTTCTTACTTCAAAAGTCAAAATTTGATTGTTTCTATTCTTTCAAAACAATTCTTTATAATTTAAAAAGCTGTCATTTTTCCCAGCACACTGTCTTGGCATTTCCTAAATTTCTTCATAATTCAAATGTTAATAATCCAAAGAGCTCACAAGCTTTATTTTTAGTTTGCAGAGATCCTTCACATTAATGGATCTTCTAATGTTTTACTTCAGTTTGTTCATTTTCCTCCCTCGGTGAATAGCAGACTACTCAGAAATCAACACAGCTTGTTAGAAAAAAGACAAAATGCCTATTAAATTATCAAGTGCATTTCTCATCAGACTGCAGCTATCATTCTCTGCAAAGCAAAAATATAGTTTAATTGACTTCCTAGCAAAAGCAATGTTTAGACAGATGGTGCTGAGAATCATCTGACTGTTACTCTTCAAATTGTCATGTTTAAGTGACAGGGATGCATGGGAAGCACAAGTAAGCAAGAGTGGATGCTGTCTGTGCCTGAGACAGGCTGCAGGACATTTGTCCCTCTGGCCACTGCCTGCTATGAGAACCAATGGGCATCACATCACACCCTCCTGACCCCATCAAAACCCTTTAAAAGGAGCTTGTTTTTACTGGGATGTATGAAGAAAATACTTGTAAGGTTGTGCAGTGGTATGGAGCTGGCAGGCTGTAACTGAGCCAGCTGACAATGCTGAGCACTCACTTGTCCAGTTCAGAGCAGGGCACCCAGCGGTTTTGGGAACCCAAAGCATTCCCTTAAGGAGCTTGCACCCCCCTCTGCCACCATGCAAAATAGCCTGAAGAATTTCCCAGCCAAGGGTACTGCTTTACTGCTTGTTCATCTGAAAACTAAGGATGCTGCAGAGGTAAATTAAGCTTTCAGGCAGAAGAGTTGAAAAAGAAGAGAAATTCAATTTCCCAAATTAAAAGAGTCCATTCATAAAGCGAATACCAATACTCTGCTCATTAACAGACATTTGTGGAAACAAAGTCCATTTGCTTCAATGCTTTTAAATTTCATTCTCATTTTTTTGGTGTTTTACATATAAAAATGATGATGAATAATTTCAGGCTTGTGACCTTTAGAAAAGTGCTGATATTGATGATCATCTCCAGGAACCTTTTTCTGTGATAAAAAGTATACTTAAGACATTCCTTCAAGATTCAGCTCTCTTAAGAAGCTTTCCAAAGCAGGAAAGATCCCTGCTTTTAAATTATTTAGGCTTAGTATTGCTGGAAATTGAGTGGCAGAATCAATAGCAAGCACAAAGGAATAAGACCATTTTAGGAGCACAGGCCATCCTGCCCTTTTCCTGCCACATTTCGTTTGCCAGAAGAGTTAAAAATCCTGTAAATGGGATTTTAAGAGCAATTGGAGTCAGACTGCGCTGCTGGAACACTTACATGGGAACACGACCGCCTCAGTGAGGGTCAGGAGATGCTCCCAGCCAGCAAAGCTGCTTAAGATAGGATGGTAGTGGGAGGCAGGGTTATTAGGTTTCCAAACCCCCCAAGGGCTCTAATTACATGCCAAGCCAAAGCTTTAAGAGTAGCCTGAAGAGCAAGACAGAAAGGGCCCTAAAAGTAATCAAAAAAATCTTCCTGCTTGACACTTCACAGCAGCTTTGGCTACACTAATAATAGTCTGCTCTGATAAAAGCTGCATGTGGTTTTGCAGTACAAAAGCTCAGCTTACCTGGGTTTGCAAGACAAGGGCCCAGGAATGTACTCTTCTTCAGTGTGGATGTGCCCTATGTGCTAACATCAGGCCAAACTGAGGTGCTGCAGCCAGATCTTGTGGGAGGATGCTGAACACCTCTGGATGCAGTTGAGGAGCAGCAAGAGTAGCGCCAGGCTGCCTTGGCTGGAGTGGCCGTTGGAGCCATGTAATATGCCCCGTGATGAGGAGGCAACACAGAAGCTGCTGCTCTTTAAGAATCCTCCCTCCCTCTGTAATTCTGCCCATGCTGTAGTGGCTTCAGAGGTCGTGGGAGAAGGCTAGATTTGCACAGAAGGCTTGTGACACCCTTCTCTCTTCCTTGCTTTGCTCTGTCTCCTGGTGATGCTTCCAGTCAATAACGGTTCCATGCCAGTAATGTGGCTCTTGGATAGAGATGTAGGGACCTGACATCAAGGCTGCTTTCCTTATTCCAAGCCCCGTCAGATAACACTTGCCAAACAGGGCTTTCTTTAACCAGGAGCTCAATCCATCTGTGACAGCAGTAACAAAACATAGGAGAAGCACCATCTGTTCATCTAGAAGGGTACCAGTGGTACCAATCCTCACCACAGCAGTTGTAGCCTTTAATAAATATTATTATTCAATTTTTCTAAATACTAGGAACCAGCCTAACCACAGAATTGCTATTCCAGGAGGATTATTGTTATGTTGCACTGACAGCCTGCCTTTGGTAATGAGCATCACACTGATGATGCTGATTACAGCTCGTGTGACAGCATTGAGTCCTGTTATGAATCCTTAGTGCTCTGCTTCCTGCACCTTGCTCTGCACTCATGGTAAGTGGGACCATGAGACGTGACGGAGCTTCTGCTTCCAGGAGCATCATCAGTAGCAGCCTGGAGAGGAGAAAGTCCTCTCCAGAGACTTTCCCCTCTGGGGGAAATCTTTACAGGCACAGGCTGTCTCACAGGCATATCATGTATCCTCAGCCCTGCATTGCACATCCTTCTCCAGTACCAGCTTCTGTGTTTCACCCCAACTCCCATTGCAATAAAGTTATATTGTTTTCTATTTTTTCAGATGTCAGTAAATCCCATATGGGCTGTAGCTATTCTGGAGTAGAGAAAAAATAAAGGCCCATTCTAAGCTAGCTAGGATCCTCTCTGCACTCAGCCTTACTGGCCAGCCAGCAAGCAGTGCTGGGCCTGTCTTTGAGTCTTGTTGCAGCCTGAGCTTTCTACTCACTGATTCTGGACTCCCTGGAGATGAATGTGGAATTCACAACCTTGCTAAAACCTTGCCTTTTTCCCCCAGATTTTGTCTTGAAACCACACATTGGACCTGGGCTTTCGTGACACAAGAACATCAGGTAGGTTGAGGGCATCACCCCCAGTCACTCTACAGCTTGGGCATTGCTGAAAGGAAATTTGGATCCCAGTATCCGAAGCCAAGAGCTGTGAGGCCAGCTATGCCCTCAGACCCTGTTATCCTTCTTGCTTTGCTAACAGGCTCTTGAATCAAATAGCATTTTGTTGCCTAAGATGAGAATGCTGCCATGAGCTCTTCAGATAAGAAGAACACACCTACGTTGGGGCTGTGTTTGAGTATGTTTTTAAAGATGCTGCAGATTATCAGAGAAAGAGAGGTCTGTAAATGGAACTATGTCATTGGCAGTAGCAGGAATTCCTGAATGGGGCTCGCTCTCATCCGACAGATGCTAAGGAAGGATGATTACAGGAGCACACAGTGGCTGACAGGGGGAGTATCCACCCAGCCTGTCTGCTAATGACAGACCCACCAGATCAGCCTGTGGGCAGTGCCTCATTGCTGTTTTAGTCAATAAACCCCACTGTGTGAAACTAACTGGGGTGTTTATTGCAAATAATACTTGACAGGATGAAATTAGCACATAGACACTTATGTTGGTTAATGAGGTCTGAAATATAATCCTATAAATCATCAACAACAGCCATCTGGTGACAGACACAAGAGAAGGAGAGCAGGTGATTGTAACACATCCTCATCATTGCAGTGACAAGGGTTTAAAATAGCAACATACCTTCACACAGGCCACCACTGGGGTAGATTAAGAAATGATCAGTTATGTTCCCTGGTTGCATTGTTTTGCTTGTAAGCAGACATCATGCTAGGAAGCAAGACTACAACTCAGGGCTGCTGAAGCAATGAAGCCTTTCACCATATCCAGGTTCAGCGTGATGGATCCTTGAATCGCCCTGTTGCATAAGAAAGATCTAGATATGTTGTCCCTTCCTCCACAAAAGGAGAAGAGAGTTGCATCTGCTGTGTTAGAATGATGTGTAGATCTGGGTTTAAGAGTCAAATAGAAAGGAAAGTCTCTGGGTGTTTTCCAATCTTGACAGGGCGAGTGCCAAGGTTACCGTTCTATAGATAGGCCATACTTTGGTAACAGTGAAAACAAAGGGAAAAGGTAACCAATCTGCAGTTGCTGATTGTAGCATTACAAGAAATGCTACATTAATCTGCAAAATATATCATCCAGTAAAATTAGTTGTTCTCAAAATTTGGAAGGCAGTCAAGGCTTTCCATACATACATCTATTTTTATCTGAGGTCTGTAGTAAACCACAGCAGGAGTCAATCACTTCAATATAGCAGTTTATATTTACTGTCCAATATTTTTTCATTTAGGCAGTAAGTCTACTTGGAAGACAACCACAGGTAGCAGGAGGTAAGAGTGCGGGAGAGGCTTCTCTGTGCACAGCTGGATCACGGCTGCAAAAACATCTCTGCAAACAGTGCTCTTAGTAGCTGGACTTGTTTCACAAGCGCACAGATCTCCTGCATTATTAGCCAATTCACAGCATATTTGGTGTTGGGAACAAGTGCCAGAACTCTGCTTATTTATTGTCTTTATTTATTTATACCCCAGTCATCACCTGGGGTCATACCTGACTTGGGGTCTTGTTGCACCCTGAGCTTTCTACTCACTGATTCTGGACTCCCTGGAGATGAAAGCTCTAGAGAGTCCCTTCTCACCTGTTCCTCCTAGTAAGCATTGCAGTCATTTGATAGAGTAAATAAGTATCGGCTGACTTATTTTCTCACATTTGGTTTTCCCACCTATGTGAGTGCAGTGGTAACACTTCACCTTGCCTCTATCATTTTAATACTTAAGGTCATCCTATGACAGTGTAAGATTTGCTGTGATGACATTTTTCACACTAATAACAGTTACATTTATATTTACTACCTATTTACCTCGGTTACCACGCCTGGGATGCTACCACTGCAATAGGCGTCGTCCCTGCCGGCAATACCCTGCCTGCTGACAAGTGCTGAGAAGTGCTCAGACATCTCTGGTTCTTACAAAAGTCTATGATTTAATTCTTTCTCTGGCATTTGCAGGACCTTCTGCAGGCTCCAACCCCCAGAACTGATTATTGCTGTTTTGCAAACCCCCCATCTTGAAGTATTTTATCACCTAACGCTAAAAGGGCCTCAAGAGCACAGCAATTCTCAAAGCAACATTGACTGTATATGCTAGAGGTAAAAAAAGCAATTACACAAAGCATATTAATGGCGGAATATTTAAGCAGAATATCTGAGTTTTAGAAGCTTATCAGGGATCTCAGTTTTATGACTTGTTTTCACATTCCCTCCATAAGCCATGTGTCATGAGAAGAACACAAATAAACACTGCAAAAGACACTGAAAATATAATTTCAGTCAGCAGTAGGATGAAACAATACAATGGAAGATTAATTTCACCTCAGAGCATGCTGAGTGATGACACAAAAACTCATTTCAAAAGACGCAAAAGGCATTGTGCCTGAAAAGATGAGTGTGATGATGAGCTTAATGGGTTGTTTAACGTGATAAAGTGCCGGTTTCTAAATAGAAACTATGCTTTAAATATTTAATCAGATTTTGAACAATCTCCCATTTTTTCCTTGGCTAAAGACAGATGCCAAAAAATTGCTTTTTTCTTCAAGCGTCCAGAACGTTTGACACAGAAATTAAGCAGGAGGAGGAAGATTTAGTTAAATTTGAACCTGTTTGGGTGCCTTCTAGTCAAAGCAATGACGTTTCAATGCAGATCCAAGCACCCTGTAAAACCAACTAGAGGATTAGCTCGTGCCTTTTGACTTTCCAATGGGTTATGTACCTACAAGTGGACGTGGGAGAGTCTTTCCCATGAATCCCCATCGCTCGATGCCTCGCACCAAGTGTCAGGTTGGCACCATGGCCGCAGCCTGGTACCCGCTCACCAGCTCTTACCCAGAGAAAGAGTGTCAGCCTTAGCGTGAGGCTAACAACAGGACACACCAAAAGTGCTGCATCTCACCATCTGTGCACTAACCACACCGAGCAGGGCCTCTTATGCCTCCCACCACACCTTCTGCACCACTGCCCTCTCCCATCTGCTTTAGGTTCTCCCAGCATTTCTCTCCCTTCTCATCTCCAGCCCCTGGGCATCCCCTGCTTTTTCTGGGGCCCAGACACTGCCAGCCCAGGAGCTTTGCAATTTGCACTGCCATGAAGAGCAGCCACCCAGCAAGGTGGTTTCCCTTCTGCCCACATGCACACAGAATAGTTTATATATTGCCATCAGAAGACATTACAAACACTTAAAGGAATTAGAAGTGAGATGACGAACAGATCTCTTTGAAGCCAGGCCAAGGCCATCAGGTGCTATTTTGCCACATTCAAAAGGACAAGGTAAAACTCAGAGGGGTGGCAGGAAGGTCAGAAGGCCCCATCATAGAGTCCTGGTACAATGGGGTCACTCCTACACAAAGGGCTCCCCTGAGGCAGAGGGATCCCCATCCTGCTTCTGAAGGACCCTGTGCCCAGGCACTGTGGGAGAAGCGAGCTGACAGCACAGGAAAGTTCCTGATGGCTTTAGCTTTGATCCAACAAGAGATCGCCCATATTGACCTCCCCACACTGACAGTGCCATTCTGCTGTTTCTGGCAAGCTCTGTCAAGGACCAGGGTGCTCTGCTGTAGCCTGGGTCAAAAAACCCAAAAGGCTTTTTTCCTTTCCAAATATCTGCCCATGCACTATCCACCTAGAAATGCCACTGTCTTTTCTTTTTTACCAAGGCCACAGCACTACACTTTGAAAGAAGGAAATACCTTTGTGACTGGATGCTCGATATCCCAGTGACAGATTGTTCCCTGTCTGCAGCAAGCCAGCATCTCTGCTGGAGCAGGGATGGGAACACCCCTCCGGCAGGCATGGGGCTAGGCTTGTTTTGGCTTTTTGAAGAGTTGGGTCATTGGCAGCCAGGAATAAATTAACATTCAAGTGAGTCTGTTTGGATAACAGAAAATGCAAAAGCTCCTCATGGCAAGTGGTCCCTTTTAAAGCAGCATTACAAGCCTGGCAGGCACCCAGCTGGCACAGGAGCTCTGAGCAGCAAATACACACCACTTAGCTGGTGATGTGTAAAGGGCACTTCTTAACAATTTCCGCCTTGAAAACTGTCTTGTGAAATCTTCCAACTTGGGTTGCGTTCATACATCACCCAAATCAGCTGCATATCATTCAGCATAGCTATTAGTCCCAGGCTTTAAATAAATCAAGCATCTGTGTCACCCACCAGCAGTAACAGTGTGACACTTCTTTTTAGCTTTGCTTTTTCCCCTTCTGGTTGGCGCAGATGCTGGGTAGATTAAAAAGCCACGGATACTTCCTGGAATGACTGGGTTTACACCCATCATGTTTTAGTGAGAAGCTCTCTGTGTTTAGACATAAAAACCACAATGCATTCTCATCTATAGATTGGATTTCCATAAAGGCTTCCTTTTCCAGGCCCATTTTCAGCAATGCCCTCACTGATCAGACTCCACAGTCAACCCTGAACATGCTGCTCTTTTATCACAGAGTATTCGAGCTAATCAATAGGTGCCTCAGCCCAGTCTGACTTTTCCTGAAGGTACCATGTCTCTCCTCCACCGATCTTCATGGGCACAAAGGGAAGAATCCAGACAGCAATTCCTCCCCAGAGCAGCTACCTCAGAGCCCACATCTGCTTTATCAAGTGCCATGGGACAAGCCACGCCACCTTATGGAGAGAGTAAACCAATCGCACTTGAGTCCTGTGCAGATTTGACTTGCGCCTTGCTAAAGGTTACCACTTTTAATATGTAGACTTCATTATCCTGGCAGTTCCACAGAGAGGGATATGCATATACACACAATGGCAAATGTGTTTGTTTTTTTTTTTCTGCATCAAGATGCAATGGGAAAGCATCAAGCACAACGTGGTTCCTTCTCTGCCTCCCTATGGTGATCCCAGCCTCAGCTCTACCTCCAATAGCCTTCAAAACACAGACAGGTTACAGCCTGCCCTGAAAGGCAACATATTTGAGGTATTCTGTTGCTGCTGTTGCAAGAACAAAGGCAGTGAGAGATGGGCATAACGACACAATGGCCACGAGCTGCAACAGGGACAGTGCAGCAGTGTGTGGAAACCTGCCCTTGGGAGCACCCCTGGCTGGAAAAGAGAAGTGCAGCTCCAGGCTGATGTGCAGCCCTTCTCCTTTGCTACCAGCTGAGTATTGCTCTTTCCAAACATGTCATGTTTTGCTTTGCACTCCCACTGCTTTTTAGGCTTCGTGGGAATTACACACATCAGACAGAATCAAAAACCAAGCAACCAACCTCCAGCAATAGCTTATTTTCACCGCAAAGAAGTGGTGAAAGGGATTTGGACAAATCCAAAATTCATTGCTGTCCAAGGGCTGTGGAAATCCACAAGTGCTTTCTGCCATTTACAGAGGATTGAGAAAGGTCTAAAGTGCATGGGCAGAGATGTCACTCACCTGCACAGGCATGAGTACATCTAGACTTCGATGACTCTGTGGTTCCTCCTGTGAGAAGGAGGTTTCTTTCACATAGCTCTGTTCCTCCTTCACTTCCCTGCAGGTGATAGAGATGGAGCAGACTGCACCTTGTGCACGTATGAAGCAGGGACACCAGCCACCAGCCCTGGGACCTCTGTGTAGGAAGGGTAAGGAAACGACATCTCCAGACAGTGGGTTTCAGGCCAGCGGCTGATATATATCAGCAGTAAATTCAATCTCCAGATACATTTTCTTGAATGTCCCTGCACATCCATAAATGATGTTCCACATTGGCATTGAAGAAACACTAAATACTCACTATTTCTACATTTTCTTTAATTAAAATGTATTTAAAGCCTAAGTACAGATCAAGATTGGATTCTAGTGATTTGTTGCCCCCAGTGGTGAGCACTCATCGCTTTCCAGCTCTTGTACATACTTCCTGGCTGTAACATGAGAATTATTTGATCTTCCTGGGTTTGAATCTGATGGCTGAAATGTGGTGGGGGGTTTTGTTGGGGTTTTTTTTTTGATTAAAAATGACTCTTTTTTCCAAGTAAGCCTTGGCTTCAAAGCTGCTTTTCTCTGCCTTTCAGATCCTCCCTTTAGGATGGAGTACCCTACCATCAGCTCTGTGATAGACTGCTCATTAGAAAGACATTCTCATAGTAATGGCTGGACACAGATCTGTTTCTGCTCCTGCACTCTCTGCCCAGGCTGCTCCAACGGCTGATGGATCTGGGAGAAGCCTAGGTCCAATTTAATTTTGGCAGTGTGAACCAAAGTCTGCTGGAAAGTTAACGTTTGCTCCCCTCCATCAGTCACAGAACAGATGCAAATTGGCTGAGGATGTGGCTAAGCAGGTGTGGGAGAACTGTTCCCTGCAGAGCCCTTGGGGATGAAAAGGGGCTGCAGGAGTAAGAATAATGAGGCAACTGATGACATTGTCACCTGCATAGGCAAGCCCTGAGGAGCAGCATCAGATGCTAACAGTCACCTGAGTTACCTGGCTCCCTCAAGCAAGCCCTAAAACCCCCGAGAAGTTTGTGTTTCTGGGGTCTGGCTGCAGCTGCTTCTTTCAACAAGTTCCCTGTCACCTGGGCAATGCCAGCATGCTGCTGTGGAGGTGAGCTGTTTTAGAAAGTCAGTCTAGGGGCCCTACTGGAGATACAGCTCACTGAATCTGAGCTGAGTACGTGGTTGTTGCTGTCAGCACAGCTGTGCTCTGCACTGGAGCTAAGCTGAAGTCATACAACAGTGAAATACACGCAGGCTCCATCCTCTCCTCTTGTGTACAAGACCATGAAAAAGCAGCCGTGTGAGCACTTTTTGTTACATCATATGGGTTTTGTGCACAAATGCCTGCAGAGCTGGAGGTGCCGACTGTCCAGGGCTCAGGCTGCAAGGGACATGCAGATTGGCCATGCCAGCAGGCTTCTGCTGGCTGCTTTGGCCCTCTGATCTCTTCCTCCCTGCTTCTCCAGGATCCACTATGGCGGGTGGTGAAACCACTGGGGTGTTTCTGTGGGTGCCTCTTTGTAATACTACTTTTTGGGTAACATTATTTCAGGGTTCAGCTCTTCCAAGCTCTAATGCTAAATGGTAGCACTGAAGAGGTTGCAGCAGTACTTGCTCACACCAGGTGTCCTGGGTTCCGCAGTAGCAGTCATTTTTCTCCTTCTCAGTAGCTGGTGCAGTGCTGTGGTTTTGACTTTCAGCCTGGGAACAGTGCT
>JANRGW010034564.1:0-44939 GCA_024733675.1 Psilopsiagon aymara | reverse complement strand
AGTTTGAACCCATTACCCCTTGTCCTGTCACTACAGTCCCTAATGAAGAGTCCCTCCCCAGCATCCCTATAGGCCCCTTTCTTAGAGACCACTGTAGAGTTTGGTAGACTGTAGAGTTTTGCTCCCACTTTTGTATCCTGTGTATGTGTTGTATGTCCTCTTGCTTTGTCACTCTGTTCCTCATTTGCACGCAGCATTTTCAGTCTGATGAGGAATTCAATGCATGCTCTGGAAAACTGGTGTTGTAAAATATACACTGTGGAGGCAAATCTGCAGTTAACCACCAAATTCTTGCTTTTAAAGTTCTGCCTTGAGAAAGATTAGGTTTTAGATGTGGAAAAAACCCCTCTCTTCCAGTGGTTGCTGGCAGCATTTCCTATTGAAACACAGTTGACCTAGATGTTTTAGCTTTTTTCCTTTTTTTTTCTTTTTTTTCCCCTAGTACATCACTCTTGATGACTCCACGCCATTCCAAAAAATAGTAATAATGGTGATTGAAATGATTTTTAAATAGGAAATCCACAATATCAATGAAAACGAAGAATACATGATCAGATACATGGCATAGTACTCTGAGAGGGATTTAAAAGAGAAAAAAACTCCCCCCAAAAAGTTAAGCCAGTATTTGTTGACTTAGACCTTTGAGTCCCATTTTAAAATTCCGGCCGTGTTAGATCTTGTTGACCATACCTGCAACTTTTACAGTTCCCTGGAATTTCTGGGAAAATGCTTCAATTTTAAAGGATGTTTTTGCTTGACCTTTTTAAGATGACTGTTCCTTAAAAAGTTAAGCAGCCCTGTTCGAAGTGTACTTCAGGACTACCCAAAGCAAGTAACATAAACTTTGTGGTTTCTAATTGAAACTTTCTTCTTGTTCCCAAGAAAATCTGTCCAATTGGCTTCCTGTTTTGAGCAAAACAGAAATTCTCAAGCCTTCAAGACTGCATTTGTAAAATAATTTCAAATATAGTGTGTAGGTTTCCAACTCGCTAGTGGAAACTGGTTTATTTAGAGCAATCTCAAAATGAGTTAAATTTAAATTGTGTGATTTTGTGTATTGGAGAATGTTCTATGTAGGATCTAGAGCTTTCCTTGGATTCTGTAGTGGTAATTTGTGCTGCTTGAATGAGTTGATTAGCACTGCTGGCAGTTCAAGTAGAAAGAAGAACCTGAGGAGAAATTATGTTCAAGTGGGTAGCACATGCAATATGATACCAGTCTTTAAATTCCTAGAGCCAGATTAGTATGATCTGCTTTATTCTTACAAATACGGGCCTTGGGGCTTTCTTCATTGTCAAGGAAGTACGTTGAAGTCACAGTTCACTGCAGAGCCATATGTGTTATGGATATTACATACTTCTATCTTGAACGAGGAGGGGAAGATGAGAAGTGTGAATATTTTTGTTTTCAGGCTAGATTGTTGCAAGCTTCTAATGTAGACAGAGGCAATTTTATACAGCATTTGGCACTGTTAGATGAAAAAATGAAAAAAAATGTGCTTACATTCAGGAACACTGGAGCTTTATTTCCCTCTTTGTGTTTCTAGGAACTCCTTAATTAAACAAGAAATCTTTCCAGCGTTGCTAAAGCAGTGATGCAAGATTGCTATACCTGTTTTCACCGAAGCTATACCTGCCTCTTTCTGCAGCAAATTTGTGAATTTGCTTTCTCCTTTTTTATATGATACAAGGACCATTATAAGGTGGTCAAAAAGTGTGTGTATATAACCCTATATACTTTTTTCCTCTGAATTTTCTGTATGTTTGGTGGCTATTATCCTTCCCCTTCCCCCATTTAGTTTTCTAATTCTTGAACACTCATTCCAATTGCTTTTGCTAATGCAAACAGTAGGGAAATCATGAGAGAAACTCTGAATAAAGTGAAAGGGTTACTTTCCATGCTGGCAAGTTGAATTTTTTTTTTTTTTTTTTTTTTTTTTTTTTGTGTGTGATAATCAATGCAAGTTAGAAACCATTGTAAAATTATAGATTTGCCTGGCCTAATGCATAATTTGCAGCTGGTTTTATAGTGCTTTTTGGGGACTGGTTGGAGGGTTGCTTCCAGCACAGCTAAAGTCTTCTGTCATTTGGAGGCAGGTGCTTGAGAGTCTTGGAGTTCCTCTGAAAGTCCAGTAGGCATAGCACTGCCTGAAGACCAGGGATTTGTGCCTTTGCCCATCCCCTTCAGTATTTCTGTGAACTTCCTGCTCAACCTGCTGTTAGGGTTGTAACCAAGTTCCCAGTGAAAGACTCTGGAGAAAAGTGGGAGGGATTGGCTGAAGCTTCTGGCTTGTGAGCTGTGGAAGATGATTACTCATGTTAGCTTTAGGCTGTCATGGGATAGAGTTTGGGCTGAACTTTCATGTAGGTTTAGTGGTCTGGAAGGTAGGTGGTTATGGAAATTGCGTCTCCAAGCCTACTTAATTTCTATGAAAAGAATGTAGAAGAAAAGGTATTGCTTTTTTTTTTTTTTTTTTTTTTTTTTCCTAGTGCTTGAGTATATTTTGCTGTTGTTTAAGTATCTTAAAAATGTAAAACCACATTTGAGTTAAAATGGCAAGCAGTCCTTTTCCTGGTTTTCAGTGAGGTAAGGTTAGAAGTCAGTTCTTTGCCAGCTGACCTGAATTGACGCTTCTCTGGTGTGCCTCTTCTCCTTTACTTGGCATGAACCTGCCTGTTCCTGGTTTGCCAGTCCAGCCTGATAATCCAGCAGGAAACTATTCCCCAAGGTGCCAAGCAGGTAGAAAGGAGGGCCAGGAGCAGTGTTGTGCTGCAGGGAGGCAGCGGGGTCAGCAGTAATCTTGGGGAGTGCAGGGTCAAGCTCTGGCTAGTTCTGGATTCTTGCCTTTGTAGCTCAGGGAAAGGTGGAGGCCAAGTCACTCAGTGTGGCCACTAGGTAAGGGTGATGAATGTTAAAATATGCCCTTAGGATTTCCTTTCATCTATCCTTCTGTTTACTAATAACCCTTTCAATTTTTTCCCCATCAAACATGGCTGGGTAGCTTTTTAGGGCTTCAGAGTTAAGACTGGGTATGTTGCTTTAGCTTGGATTGACTGCCTGCTGTTGGTTAGAAAGGGTGAAGTGCCTGCTCCTTGTCCTTGGGCTCCCCACAGTTACAGCTCCAGGTAAAAGGCTGGAAATACTCCATAATCCACCATCCACTTCTGGGGAAATGATTCTGTTTATTTCATCCTGAAACACTGCTCAATGCTCGTTGACTATACACGCACCAATAAATCGTGAGTTCACATATTCAACTG
Organism: Psilopsiagon aymara; assembly: GCA_024733675.1. Lineage (NCBI taxonomy): Eukaryota > Metazoa > Chordata > Aves > Psittaciformes > Psittacidae > Psilopsiagon > Psilopsiagon aymara. The sequence continues at coordinate 41,679 of JANRGW010034564.1, read as the reverse complement.
CATGCTGGTTAGACCATCTGAAATGCTGGTACCCTCTGTAAGCCTCCTCTGTGAAATTGTCCTCTAGCTCCTCTGTTATGTCTCCTGTGGCCTCTTTAACATTTTATTAATATCTGTTTTCAACTACTCAAAAAGGTCATAAAGTTACCTTAAAGGGTTTTGTATGCTTGTAGTTGTGATGTTATTTTTTTTTAATTTCCCTTGTGATTTAAAGTGGTTTAAGGTCATAATTGGAAATTCCCTTTCTGGACTCAACTTAAAAATGTATGCTTCCCCTATTATAAGTTATTTAGCAGTCTAAAGGCTGTTTGTAACTTTGCTTGCGTAGCACATGGAAACTTTTTTATAAACATGACCATGCTATAGTTAGTATGCCAGCATGTTGGATGCATTTTTCCTGTTGCAATTTTTGTTTCTCCTAAGTAGTCCTCCTTTAGTGTTAGGTGAAGAGGGTAGCAGTCTGTTACTGGTGCTACTAATTAAATGCTGAAAGACTTGAAAAGGGCAGGCTAAAATTTCCTTTCTTTTGACTCGGGGTAGTTTTGAGATCCTTCTGGATGGCACAAATCCCATCTGAAGGTTTCTACAGTGATTATGTTCAGAAATTTGAAACCAAAGAGTATTTTCATAAAAGTGGATCTGTCGTTTGCCATTGTAGGTCAGTACCTCCTTTTTTATGAGACTGAAAATGCTACCTATTCTAGAGAAATCATCCTAATTATATCCTTCCACTGTAATTACATGTGTAGTATTAGAAGGTGACATTAAATATGTAAATGATCAACATCTATTGTCTGCAGATTTATTCATGTGATTTCAAGGTTCTGTTTTCTGAATTGTTGGTCCTGATGGTGGTGTGTGGAGGTATAGTCTGCTGCTTCTAATCACAGTTTTATTTTATGCGTGCCGTGTGCCATTTGATATAGATGCAAACTGGGTTGTAACTGTAACATTATGAGCAGATCTATATTTTTCTCAGAGTGATAAAACAGATAGAGCATTATGTGATTAATACCTGAGAGCTTTTTAACTGCCCAGTATAGGTTGTCTCTAATGTTAGGATTCTTACCTGTGACATTCTGTTTTTTTGAAGGGTTTCGAAGCAGACAAGTGATACTAATTCAAGTAATCTTGATAGACCTATTAACAGGAATGTGTGGTTAGGGAATGCTCTATGCAGACTCTTTGTATTACCAGCAGCAGTATTACCCATTAACATGTTACCACATTTGCATTTACTAGAGCTGTGGGGCTTTTTGTTGTGTATTTTATTTATTTTTAAATAAAAACGCCATTTGCAGTGGCCACCCTGGTCTTTAAAGTTTACTTTGTAAAAAAATGAGTCAGGAAATAACCTGTGTCATTGACCTTGATTATATAAAGCATAAGCATCTGCTTTTGATGACTGCTCCTAGAAAACATACATTTTTTTGCAAATCGGCTTTTTTCTGAGTTGAGCGCCTAAATTTTAGCATTTCATGTCCTTATGCCTAAGCTCAGTATCAGATTCAAAGGCATTTAGAAAAGAATCCTTGCATAGAAACTTCCAAATGATCTTACTGAAACAGGGGAAGTGGAGTTGAAGGTACAGGTTTGAAACTCTTTCCACTTCTTTTTCTTTTGTTTAAGTAGTGTTGGCTATATCAAGAACAAACAGTAGAAAGACTTCATTGTTCTGAAGTCTGAATTGTTCTGCATTGTCAAGCAAGCAAGAATCCATGGTGTTGACTTTACTGTCTTGGTTGAGTCATTCATCTCCAATTTGCAGTTTTGGAACATAAAAGGTTTTTCTGGGAAGAGATAAACATAGCTTAGAGAGGATGCTGTGCTTGTTAGTATAGTCTTCGTAGCTGTCTTTGTAGGAGGGGTAGGGAGCACTGTGTGAGAGGCGTTGGTTGAGTTTGTGACAGTTGGCAATAGTATATTAATTTGATGTTAAATACAGTTTTGCCGATAATTCTATACAGACAATACTTGGTTGCTCTTTCATCCTTATAATGTGCACTGAAGGCTAGCTCCGAGTTAGTTAACTCAGTGTTAATGTGGAACATTAATTTTTTTCTACCAGTCAGACTCCTAAGAATATGGGATCTCTGATCTTGGGCAATGTTTGCAAAAGGGCTGTGAAGAAGGTGAGGTCAGTGTCTGGGTAGATAGAGCAGCAAGCATTTTAAATATGACATTCTTAGCTAGTACTTGACTACAAAATTACTTCTACAGGCAAAATTTTAGATTGCCCTGAACATGAATCTTGTTGAAAGGTTAAAGTTGGTTCTAGACCTTGTAAGAGCCCTGTTCTACAATATTGTCTGCTACTACTAAGTAGGGTATTACTCTAATGCTTTTGGGAGATCTCAGAATAGATGCCTGCATTTTCTCACCCTTCCTGTTTAATTAGTTTTTGTTTGTCATTACATCTGTGTAGATCCCTTTATTCAAGTCATGTAAGGGGGACAAGACCAGTAGGATTTGCTTAAATTATTTGTAATGTTCCTGTAGCCATCAATGTAATGGCTGAATGCTTTATGGCAGCTATGACATTTGATGTTATAAATTCCCTGTTTTTAAATAAGATTTGTGGGGTTTAATACCTTCTCCCAGAGAATGTCTGCTAATGAGCAGCAGAATGCATGGCAGAAAAAAAAGAAATGAAGTTGATCACACTTTGCACAAAAGCATGTTGTAATCTTGCACATTACAAGTGCATAGTGTCTGTGTTGGAGGTTATAGAAAACATGAATTGTAGGTGCTTACAATCTGTGGTTACAAAAAAACTTTGGAATTTAGAGCAATGGCAATTTATCTTTTTTGAAAAGTAATCACTTAAAAATACCTAATTCTGATTAATGGGCTGGTATTGTGCTTCATCACAAGCAGAGTTATTCTCTCTTTTGGGTCAGCAGAGGGAAAACCTCAAACTGAGAACAGTGAAAAAGTAATCTTCCTCTTCACTGACTGCTGCAGTTAATCTGTGGAAGAAACTCTTTGAGAACACGCTCTTTACGTTCTTGGTTTTGTATCTTTCGACTCATCAGTTTAACTTCTGTTGCAGACAATGGGATAAGGATTTCAAGTAACTGTGTTTCATAACTTCTGGGCAGTAGTACAAAGTCTGAGGACTTCGATGAGCAGTGGTGACAGCAGAGGAAAAGAGTGAACCTGGTGCAGATTTAAACTTGTTTAGCTTTTTGACTGTTCCTAACAAAGCAATTTGTGAGGGAATTTGCATGAATGCTCTTTGATGTTTCAGTAGAGCCTGTAAATTTGAATGGCCATTTTTCGTAGCTGTTGGATCTACAGGACAGCATTAGCTTTGTAAATGTTTTAGTGAAGGTCCGTGTTAGCCAAGTGTAACCCTAATTTATATGGAATGGCATAATTATTTTTGGCCAACATCCAAAATAAGGTTTAACTTCCAAAGTAAGGTTTAACTTCCATCCTTATTTGCTTATTACTTGCTGATGTTTCTTCCACTCCCTCCTAGTCTCTCACCCCCCCTTGCAAGCATTCCAAGGATAGCCCAGAAATACTCTTGGGTAAAATCAACTTGAAGGCTCTGGAGCGCTTGTTGTAAGGAAGAGATCAGATTTGTTTCGACAGGAATGTAGAATTGAATCCCTCGTAGTGTGGTGTCACGCAAGTGCATGTAAATTGTTCTAACAAAGTTAGTTGGTTGCATTTTATTTTACATGTGATGTTGTTATAAGATCTGTCTATAAGCAGCCTATGTTCGAGATGGTAGAAAATGTCAACTTTAGATGCTTGTGAGCCAGGTTTATAAATTCCAAAAGTTTGTTAGTTTGTTCCTTGGTTAGTTTGGTTGTGTGTAGGTTTTGTGTTTTGGCTTTGGGTTTTTTTAGTGTTTTTTTTTTTTTTTTTTTTTCCCCCCTGATTGTAGCCATTTATTTAATTTTATTTAGGAAAAAAGCTCTTCTGTGTAATTATATGTGCACTAATTATAAATGCAACATTAACTTTAAACATAACCACAAAATAAATATGTTTTGCCAGATGTTTAAATAGTGTCACTTCACAGGTGTTGCACATGTGAATTCTATCTCCTTCCTGTTGGGTGGTGGTTTTGACTACAGTGAGGTACAACCGCAAGAAATGTATCAGAAAAATTGTGTTCTGGGGTTTTGTACATATTGCATACAATTTCATGTGTTAATTTTCTGACTCTGAACTTCCATGTCTTGTGTGGAATTTCAAGCTTCATATGTGCAGCATTTTTCTTCAAAGCTATGCCTGGATTATTTGCATAAGGACATCCCTTTTGCCAGTAATCAGTGGCCAAGTGCAAAGAAGTAAAATGATAAAAAGCATTGGAGAAGAAGCCTTAAGAAAAAACTTGAGGCTAATGCTTTGGTTCTCCCCACTTTGCACAGAAGTACCTTTCTCTCCTAGCCATTTGAGTGTGGGCCTGAGGGGTTTTCTGGTGTTTCCAAGTTGTCTTTTTCCAGCTAGCTGGGAGTTATCTGAGTGGTGGATGAGGGATATGCTGCCTGCTACAATGAAGTTTAAACTTTATGCCAGATGAGCTCATGTAGCCAGGTAGTTGATTGAAAGCTGTAGAGGTTGTCAGTGTGCGATACCCCTTCCTGGTAGGACAACCCGTGAAGACCTTGTTAGGGGGGCCCTTTTGGGACTTTGAGGAAGGCAGGTGATAAGAAGAGTCAGCATGGGTAAATGTCCAGGTGAGCTCTCACCAGCTTGCAAAGTTTATGCTTTCGGTGGAACAGGAGTTCTGTAGGTACTTGCTGGTTTCATATTTTGACACAGATTAAGCTGCTTTATTGATTCCCATTTCATTAAGATCTAGCGCAGTCCAGGGGACACTGTTGCCATCCCACACTTTTTTTTCACCATATTGTTGGGAATTGGTTGGTCTGAGCTTGTCAGGCTCTTAGTCTCTGTGTATCTTTAGCATGACAGATTATCCTGCTGCCTTGATGAAGCCTCTGTTCCTTTTTTGTGGGGAGAGCAAAAAAAAAAACCAAACAAAAACACCACCAAAAAACCCTTCCTTAAATACTCAGTATTTGTGGTGGTGTTTTTTTGGTTGCTTTTTTGTTTGTTTTGTCGTTTGGTTTGGCTTCTTTTTCCCTGCGGTAGAGTTCTTTGAAGACCACCTCCAATGTCACACTTCCTTTGCCCTTCCTCCGCCGTCCCAGGGAGGAAGCGCTTCGCGTTCCGTAGGCCTGGCCGCTGCCGGCAGGTGGCGGTAGAGAACACGCGCGAACGCTGGCGGCGCTCGGAGCTCCCTGCCCGAAACCCCCTTGTCACGGCTCTCCTGCAGGGGATGGATGTTCATTCGCTCACGTCTGGTCCCGAGAAATGCTACTTTAAAAGCTCTTTACATTAAACTATGTTGTTTGTTTTGCTTGTTTTGAGGTTTCCCTAGTCCAAACTAGGGAAAAGAGAGGTGGTAATTAGCAATGTGTGTGTCTGAATTTTTAATAAGGGTATTCTTTTAAAGCTAGATTATGGTGTAGACAGTGACTGATTTGTTAAAGGTTGTATGAACGTTTGTTTCCTAAAGTCCTTAACCATCACTTGCAAAATTGGAATCTTTTGGATTTCATTTTCCTAGCCATCCTCTTCTCCCAAAGGTTTATAGAAATTCATGAGTTAGAGGTGTGAAGTGAGAGAGATGTTAAAAACTAGGGAAAGTCTGTTATCTGTATTGAAAGGCTGATGAAATGGAAAGTTGGGAATTTGAATGGGGAAACGTAGCAGTGAAGCACCTCCTCCCCTCCCACTCCTACCTTCATGTGGTCACAAAAATCTGAATTTTATTTGGCCAGTTTATAAGCCTGTGCAGCTAATTTTTTCTGTGTGAATAATAGTTCGTGCACCCTGTCTTTCCTAAGCCCACAGCACACTTGGCAAGGGTGATCTTGCATATGATTTTACCATCTGAAGTTGACATCCCCCTGTCAATAAAACAAAGGTGTGCCTGGATGGTGGCAGAGGCTCCCTCTCGAAATGCACCTGGTACAGCATTGTATCGCACTGCCCACTTCAAGAAACAGTACGTACAAACTAACTTCAGTCCCAACTTGCACAGAAGTGTTGTGTATTTTAGGCAGGATGTCTGGTTGACTCCTGGGTTTTTTGAAATAATTTCCTATTCAAAGCCATAATTATCATAACTCATTATTATTTAGTAATTGTAATGTCTTATGTTTTCTCTGTCATCTGTACCTGGTGTTGAATCACATATCTACAGAAGAGCAAAGCAGTTAAATTTGTGTGCTTTTCCCACCTCTTTCCCTCCATTTTGAAGTTCTGAAGTTCTGAAATGCTCTAAAAGGCTCTTCCGGAAAATCGATTTGCTGTTTGTGTTGGTTTAATGCTTAACACTTGCTGTGTGTCCTTTGTACTGGCAGCTGTGGAATGCTCTGTTGCAGTTGAATTTGTGTGTTTTCTGACATGCTAAATACAGTGAAAAAACTTCCTTACAAGAGGGATGGATTTAGGTTTGGTTTTGGTATTTACATTTTTTGAAAGAATGCTATTTTGAGAGTAACATGTCTGTAGCTCTGTGCACAAATGTTTTATGTTGTCTTGTACAACTTTTCTTGTGTTCCACATTGATATCATTTGAGACATGACTAGAAAATTTCTGAAAACTCGTGGTGTGAAAGAGGGGCCAGAAATATACCATAGGCATGAGTTGATTTTGTATCTGGCTGCTGTAATCAAAATGAGCAATTTGTGACAGTTTTTTTCTCGATGCTTGTAGTGACTAATGTTTTCAAGGGTTATCTAGGGAGTGGATTTCATCCAGCACATGTAAGAGGTCTTAGGATATAAACAGAACAAATGTGTGGTATGGAGGCACAGAGCTGCATGCTAATAAGGGCAAGATTGAACTTTGAAGGCCCATTTTTGTGACCCCTGATGTGCCTCTAGGGAGACACGACACATGCTCCGGCAGTGTTTTGAACTAACCAGGTCTGTGCAATAATACCTCTAAAGCATTGCGCTGTTGGAGTGAGCCTTCCAGGATGTTTCAGTCCACAAATGCCTTGTCAGCATTGTCTAGTGGAGCTCTGGTGCTAGGGGAAAAACAGGTTTTAGCTGAGAGCAATTACAGTTAACGAGGAGGGTGCAGCTTAAACTCAGACCTTGAGGGTAGAGTCCACTGTAAAAGGATTTTTAAGTTTGTCAGAAGATATGAGATAAAAAGATAACATATTGATAGAGGCATTCAAAAGAGGTAGCTATCATGAAGAGCAGTGGCTTATAGAATGCTTTCATAAATAAATGAAGAGGTCAAACTACGATGAAGGGTAATGTTGCACTACCCTTTAAGCTGGAGGCTGGTTCTTTAGCACATTAACAGTCTTTCTGGGTCAGATAGTAGAATAAAAGTGTTAAAGATTATCTAGCTTTGGAATATTCACCATATTCACGGGCCATGGAGTTGGGAAACTGGTGTATATAGGCTGTGGTCTGCTCTCTAGGTAGCTTTGGCCTATGACATATTCTATAAGGTGCAAGGAGCAAACTGTTTAGCAGGTCCTTGTTCATTCTGATTTGGAATATCCTCAGAAGTCTTGTGATAGTATAGGGGGAGGAATAAGCCAAGAGCGCAGGTTATCTTTGTGTATTCTGTGAATTCCTTTTTTTGGAATGAGATGAATAAAATAGAGTTGTGTTCCCGCCGCCCAAAGTTTTATGGTCGGACATGCCTTCTGCTTCCTGTTAACTGAGTTGTTGCAGTCTTTTCTCATTACTAGTGAGACGAGTCTTGGCCTTACAACTGAATATGAGAAGGTTTTGTTTCCTGTAAACCTGGAGAAAGCATGTAGTTAGTGGACTCACAAATCTGCGTGTTTCAAAGTGTAGCAGCAAAGTGAGAAACTTTGGGGAAGGGGATACTGAAAGATTTTTAACCCCTGAGGGAAGACTTCCCAACAGTGTTTGCCATGTTTGTGCTAGTCTACTCATAGTCATCAGTGTTGTCATCAAAGCTGCTGAAAACCTGTTGCATAGATTTTAATGAGGCCATGAATTAAATAGGGCAAACTTATACCTGGAATCAGTTGTGGAAGCTCTGGAGGTCTGTGTCCTAGCTCCTAGAAAATGAAATCTACAGTAGTTGTAAAGCATTGTTTTCCTGTGGTGCCTTCAGTAGGGAGAAGGCCTTGTCAACCCCAAGGGAGACATAGTTCAGTTATGTTTGTAGGCAAAATGTGGTTACAGGTCTTTTTAACTGTAGGAATTCAGCTGTATGAAAACAGTGGTAACCAGCAATACGTGATGGTGTCTGGTATCCATCAGGGGAGTAATAACTTAGTACTTCTAAGGGGAAAGGCCCAGAGTGGGATGGTGCAGTGCAGTCCTACAAGAATCATTCTTACGATGTTTGGTGTCAGGGCATCCAAGTATGTATCCACTTCAACTACTCTTTCAATGGAAAAAAAGTAGTTCACTCTATTTGAGACAACATTTTCAACATATCTCCAAAATTATTGCCATTAGGGTGACTCTGTAGGCTTTAAGCCTTAGCTACTAAAAGTTGGCTTTCGTTTTTGGGTTACCTACCTTTATATTTGCCCTTTATATGCAAAACACTCCACACTTCAGTTTACAGTGCAGTCAGGTGAATTACTCTATTCTGTGGTTGTTTTGCTTTCTCCTATGATTGGGACAGCATCTGCATCTGTGGAGTGTCCCATCTAGTTGGTTCTTTTAAAAGGAGAAGAAATCAGTGGAATTAGGAGAGAAATTGTAGCCACCTTCAGACAAAGTTTACCATGTCTATTTAGAAGAATTTCTTTCAAATGCCTGTTGCATATAGCAGAACATTAAACAGACTGGAGTACAAGGCCTGTTTTGACAGTGGCAGACAGCACGCCTCAGCATAAGAATGAGTTCTTGAACTTTTTCTGCTAGTCACTGTGAAAAAATGAAAAAAAAATGGTTCTTAGTAGCCAAGCAATGTAAAGTTGACATCCTGTTATTTGTACTTTGATCTCTTGTGTAAACCAGTTGATTGTAATATGAAATGAAGTGTTTTGGTTGGTTTTTTTGAGACTTAATCCCAGAGAAACTAAACATGTTCCAAAGACAATCTTTAAGGATTGTCAGCATATTTGTTTTTTTCACCTGATAGAGGAAGCAGGGTAATGAAACAGCTGAAAATTGTGTATCTGTTCTGTGATGAGGTATGCCTCAGCTCATGCATATAACAAAAGATTTGTGTTGCTGTTACTACTTTTTGAAAAGGGCAAGTGATCTACCTAATTTTTAAAACATGGTGAGCCTATAATTTTTTGAACTTCGACCAAGACTCACATATAATTCACAGTGTAACGTATAGGAGATACTTTCCTGTCTACAAATTAGTGGAAAACAGGAGTGACTGTTTTCAGTAAAAGTGTCAGACTGCACAGTACAGCAAAACATGCTATAGAGTAGCAAACAGTTCATTGTAATTTACAGATGGTTGCTTTTGTCATTCTTCAGGATATGGAAATATAGATGTGTGCTTCAATAAGCTCTATGCACCCTACAACTGAAGGCTCTTGTTAGATAGTCCAGATAGGTTATATTTGTACTTTATAGGAGACTCTTCCAATTATGGCTTTTAACCCTTTTTTAAAAACGCAAGTGAAATGGGAATAATAGGTAGAAAAATCGATTGACTGAATGCTACTTTTTATTATTATTAATACATTTTTATATATTATTATATGAAGTATATAAATTTATATAATTATGGTGCACTAATGTTATGGAGTCTTACATGATTAGTTTATTATTTGGGTACTGCAACATGAAATAAAAAGATTGCTTCTTGTGTTACTTGAGAGGTGAAACAGGTCATTAAATCACAAATGTAACTGTTCTGTCATGCTGAATTTTCTAGGTGAAACAAGGGAGTGAGAGGACTCATCAGTAAAATAAAAAAATACTGGGTTTTATGTAACTGGTGTCATAGCTTGATTCAAGTAGAAATCCCAACAACCAACAAACCTACAACTGTGAACTTAGTAACTTCTAAACTTTTTGTTTATTTATTTTATTGGATGCATTGCTGAAGAGCTGAAGTCTGATACACCTCTAGGTATGGATTTTTATAGTGATACTGGAAGACTGACTGTAAAGTTCATGCAACCATCAAAAATCTTGTCTTGAGAAATAGCCTTGTGTTCTGTATTCAAATATTAGTGCTTTTCTCATGTCTTTTTCTACCCTGAATGCAGCAGTCAAACATATTCATGTAAATATATTGGAACAAACTGTGGCAATTTGTTACCTATGGATTAAGGTTTAGCTTTAAACTGTTTATTTCAATTGCATCTGAGATATTATATATATATAAAAAACAAACAAACAAAAAAAAAAAACCCCAAAAAATTCCCAACGCCAAGGCCTATCTGAATTGTAATGCCTGAAAATAGCAGTTGTTTATCACTGTAGATCTTCCTTCCCCCACCCCGATTACTCCCATCCCAAAGTAGTGTCCTATCCGTCACATTAATATGTAAAATCGATCATTGTGTGTGGATCTGCTGAGCGCATTCTGCCTGTGAAGAAGCAGTGAACATTTTTTCACCTGGAAAGAAATGAAAGTGGAAGAGGGAAGACACCTGGAAAAAATATACTTTGAGATTCAAGTTCAAGTTTTGTATTCAAGTCAGCTTCAAACTGGGTTGAGATTTTTAATCACTCACTTGGAATTTTATTTAATTATGTTAATCGAGCAGTAGCTGAAGAATAGCTAACTATTAAGCCATCCTAATGGCTATTTTATTAATAGCTAAGGGCTAACATAGCAGTTAGCTCACCGATTTCTTTTTTTTTTCCCTTTCCCTCTTGCCAAGCTGCCTCTTTTTCCTTTCTGCTTTTGTGCTCTATACAGCTAGTCCCACTGACTGAAGATGCTAAGAGAGTAAAGCATTTCCTACCAGTTATTCATAGCACCAGTGCAGTGATATATTTGTTTTATGCAGTGTGCTTCTAGCTATGTTTAACTTTCCTCTATTTCTAGAGATAGTGCTTAGAACATTTTAAATAAGCCTGGAACCAGAATTCTTCCTCCAACATTGTGTAACTCAACTCTTTATAATTAGCAGAATATTTTCCAGTAGAATTGAAATGTCTGTCATGATTACCTGAGTGCTTAGACATATTTATCTCTAGCTAGAAAGCATTAGGTACAAATCAGAACCACACTTGTATATACTGTGTCCATGTGTTATGTGCCTGTTATAAAATGGAGAAACCATAAATCAAGAAATGTTGATTTGTCCTCTGGAATGCTGAGTTTTCTCTTTGTATTTCTTAGTCTTTTGTTAGTTTGTTGGTTAGTGAATCAGATTCGCTTTCTCCGCTCAAGGTAAATGCTGAAGAGCTTGAAAAATAAATCTTTCAGTATGCCTTCAATGGGCTTGTCCTTTCTATGGCTGCTTTAAAAATGCATTTTTAAAATTCATGGACTCTTTAATACAGCATCAATGCTGTTGAACTGATCATGTAGCAGGAGTCAGAAAACTTCACACAATCTGTCCCCAGTGCAGTTAAGCCCTTTAATACTTGGTTTATCTGAGCAAGGAGGCTGTCTGATTCCATTTGTAAAATAGCCATGACTAAAGGAAGTCTTTTGGAGAAAGGTTAAAAGTTCTTTCGCATTAGGAAGTGATGTGCCCTTTTACACAAATGTAATATTTGCTAGAAGGAATTAATATTTGTCTCTGGTGGAATCCTCAACTAGGCTGAAGTCTTTTCATTCTTGTGGTGGATTAAGAGTCAGGGGGACTAGTCTGGCTCTACTCATCACAGCTGGGTGAATACAATCTGCAGCTGTTAGTTCCACCTTCCAACTCTCAAATCCTTTGGTTTGACCTGGCTGCTCTTGCGCTAAACCTGTGAAATACAGGTATTATGATTTTTTAAAAAGGAAATCTGGCATAGGCAGCCCTCACATGTTTTGTTGTTGTCCTTGTGGTATAGATTAGGAAACATTATTCAAGTGATTTATTAACAGTCAAGCAAGGGCCAGTCATGAAGGTAGGATGGGTAGTCCACCATCCAAGTGTAGAAACAAAGATGTTGAAGTCAGGCCATTTTCCTCACTATCTCTTCTTGGAGATGTCTACTCCTAGTGATTATCTTCTGGATGATTTTACTGTTCTGTACTTGCCTGTACAGGACTTGTGTTTTTCTCTTAATGGAGATCATGAAAGAACTTGTAGGGCTACAAAAGGAAATATTTATCTTGTTTGTAAGCAAATCTTTCCTCTTTATAACAGCAACAAACCTAACACAGGAAGTTTTGTGGGAGTAGGAGATTTACTGGGAACATGGCAGTACTGGTAGAAGGAGCCTGAAAGATGTTTTCTGTTCTTACTGTGTAATAAAACCTTGTTGTTTGCGTGTACTGAGGGTTTTGACTTGTGTCCGGCTCATTTTTATAGTTTCTGTGATGCCAGTGGAAGGGTGAGTGTCAGAGAACAGGGCAAACTTTTCGGGGATGGTAGCTGTTTATGCTTGTTGGCTTTACCAGCGCTAAAGTGTAGATCTTGTATGGGGAAGTGCAGCTTTGGTATATGATCTTGACAGGCTTGAATGCTTGACAGTGTTGTTTTCTTTCTATTCAAATTTGGCAACTAATGCATTAGAAGATATTCTGGCAGATCACCTAATTGAGAATTTTGTATTTGCTTGATTAGAAAGACTGGCTGAAATAGGGTATGCTTGACTGATTGCAGGTCTCTTAGAGGCTGAGATGGCATTACCAGTGTTTTAAATGCCCAGTTGTGAGGGTGTATAGGATAGTTGTAAATACTGATATATGTTCATCACAGATTAAGAAGGATTTAAGATGTGATCTCAGTCAGAAACTAAAAAGGATATTGTCACTTTCGTGATAAAATGTGCAATTTAATTATTCAGATCTGTAGTCATTGTTTAGTCTAGCCTGCATTATTTCCATTAGGGCATTTTGTGCTCAGGGTAAGGGAGTATTGCAAACTCGAAATCAGAAGTGGTAGATGTAGGGATTGTAATGGCTTTATCCATTGTCTGCAAACACAGAAAGTATCACCTTAATTCATCTGATTGCGTTTCAGTGTGGTGACTTCAGAGAAGTTGGGGAACTGTTTGAGGAGTAAGACACCTAGTCTAGGAAAACGCCTCAGGAAGCTGAACCTCCTGTTTGTGTAGACTGCAGTTATTTAACTTTTGTCACATAGTTTCAAAGGATAATTGGTATGTGATGTTAGTTTGACAGCCAATTATTTGTTCTTGTGGGGTTGCTAAGTAAAATTGAGAAATTGTTAATGAGGCTACTGATTCTTGCCTGTACTTTACAGTTTCTCTGAAATAACTATTGCAGGAAGTTTGGGATATTTAATTCTCATAACACACAAATAAATAGGAAGATACTTGCTGTCTTGCTTGGATTTTGTCAGGCTTTTCAGAAACTAGCAATTTTGGTAAACATGGACGATAAGACCATGGTACTTTGTAAAAACCTGAGACTTATTTTCAGTAGGCTAAAGCAACTACACAAAACTTGTCAATTTCTGTGTAATTTGCTTATAGTAAGTTTTTGTGAAGCTTACTTTACAAAACTTTAGTTCTATGACACAAGTAATGGGATATTGGGCTTTTCATTTTGAGATCAACTGCTTATGTTGTCCTGGTTCAGTAGTCCGGAAGTCATTAACACATGACATAGGAATAATGCAAAAAGCTGGAATGGTTAATCCAAATTTACGTTCAGTTGCAGAAGTATGAAAAAACAAATACACAAAGAGAGGCTGAATAATCTTCTTGGTTTTATAAGTAGTCTCTTCCCAGGAGCTGCATTAGCATGATCACACATGGAGCTTTTGTTCCCATATTGTTTCAGTTTTTTAAGAATAAATAAACAAATGTCACTTTCACTCTCATGACTGGGAATATTAAATTAAAATTAAAAATGCTGCTTGCATAAGCAAAACTATTTGGATGCTAGTGGATAATGGGATATCCAACCTTATAATAAACTTTTGTCATGGACTAAATCAGTATTGTGTGAATACGTATTATGTTTTTCATATACCACCTACCGTGAACTATTAAAAGCTGAGTTTTCCTCTAGTTTTTTTCCTTCAAGTCTAAGAGGAGGAAACAATTAATGATTATGATCTGTCAGAAAGTCCAAGGCAGAATGCAGTTATGAAACAGTCTTCTGTGGAGATATTTAGAGAGTGAAGAGGAGCTGGTGTTGACTCACAAATAGCATAATTGACTCACACATAGTGTAATTTCCAGTTCTTTTTGCATTCCCCCAGGCCTCACAAAATTGTTTTGTATCTAGAAACATGCTTAATGGAGCTATTAAACAGTAATATCTTATGTTTAGGAGCTTTGCTGGTATCATGGGATACCACCAATGAACCAAAATCACTGAGATCAGTGTCTAGTTCTAAATATTTAAAAACAATTTCTAATAGCATTGATTTCTTTCTTTTTTTTTTTTTTTTTTTTTTTTTTGAGATGATTTATTATACAGAAGCACTATTGGGCCAAAATGTCAGTCTGAGACTTTCTTGAAAAATTGAGGCTCTTAGAATCACAGGTTTTCAAATTTTGAAGTATTCTGGGGCTGTCACAGCTGAAGTGGTACTTTGGCCAAAAAAAGTTCTTACAGGTGAGTAGGCCTGTGAAGGTAGTACTAGATACAGTGTTATTCTCTGGGAGAAGAAAAGGGCAAGTCACATAGGAATTCTGAATGTTTACATGCCTATTTAAAAAAACAATGTTAATGTGGGATAAGGTGATTGTGCATTGGTGCTGCATTTGATGTTGTTCTACCAGTCACTGAATACAGGTGGGTTAGGTTGCTCTTAATCTGTTTAAAGGTACATAGTGATTTCTCTTTCAGAGTTCTGATTGCCCTGACTGGATTTGCTTTCAGTATTTAGCCATCAGGAAAGTGCAAGTCAGTAATGTTTTTCTCAATAGTTAGGCTTGAATTAGAGGAAGTGGAAAAGCTACTGAGCAGCAGCAGCAAGAGGTGAGGGGAAGGCCTGGCTCTGTACTTGCTAGGCCGGATTCTGTAGAGGGGATAGTAGCAGTACCCCTGATTATTTCTTCCGTGAAATGGAGTTTATTTGGAAACATGGGGTTAAAACACAGTGGGGAGTGCTTCCACCGTCAAACACAAAATGGCATTGCCTGTGTGGTCTACAGAAAGAAAGACAGAAAATAACATGGATGAAGTATTTTTAAAGTTATTTGTGATGTGTTGAAAATAGGTGGAGAAATAGAGTATGATAGTTATAGCTGTCTGTAGAAGGACTTGTGGTTGTCCTCTTGTACTTAAAATATTCACATGGGTGTTTTTTAGAGTACAAGGTTGATTTGTAAAACACAGTGAAAACATTCAAGTGATCATTAAACACATGTTGTTTCTAGATGCCTGTAATCTCTTC
This sequence comes from Psilopsiagon aymara, assembly GCA_024733675.1. Taxonomy (NCBI): domain Eukaryota; kingdom Metazoa; phylum Chordata; class Aves; order Psittaciformes; family Psittacidae; genus Psilopsiagon; species Psilopsiagon aymara. The sequence continues at coordinate 26,239 of JANRGW010034564.1, read as the reverse complement.
TTTATCTGATTGGTGTGCTTGGATTAACAATATGGGAGCTCTATTTCTTTGTGTGTAAGAAAATGTGAGGTGCGAATAAAGAAATGTAGTGGTGATAGCAGAAGGGGATGATGGTGTGTAGCTTCAAAAGCAACCTGTAATGTATGTGGAAAAATTGGGTGTTAGAAAGTCTTGATGCAGCTACGTCTGTGATGTAAGTTCAGACTTCTCAGAAGGTAATTTAAATCAGCCTTATATCTGGACAGTATTTCATGTGAGGATTTGCTTTCAGAGTGTAAATTCACATGTTTTTGTCACACTTGTCATCTTATTTTTCCACCAGATTACTGGAAGATGATTTTGACTGCTTGCTTCTTGGAAGAGTCTGTGCTGTGCTTAGCTGTCATGATTTTTTAATTATTTTATCTTTTTTCCCCACTGTTGGCAGTTTAAACTTTTGGAGTAGTTAAAGGCAATCTTTTCTGGGGGCCTTTCTGACCCCGGAGGTGTTACCACGTTAGACTGACTCTCATCAGGTTACCAAATCTGTTTTGTCAGGATGCATACATTTGGCTGTCTTAAAAAAAAGGTCAGGTTTATTTTCTTCAGAGGGTCTTTTAATACTTGGGAGTTATGGTACTGCTACCAGTAGAAGCTTAGAGAACTCTTCTGTACAGAAACTTAATCTAGCCTTAACTGTTGTCCTCCCCTAATTTACTAGTCCCCAGTCAATTTTATGATGCCTACACTAGGTCAGTGTCTCCTGCCTTGTCTTAGTCAAGGTGTTTGAATTCTGCTAAGGACTCCTGAAATTTGGGAATTGCCCTTCTGTGTTTTGCCTTGAATGTTGTGGTTAATCATTGTACATCTCGTGAAAGGAGTCTTTTTCAAAGGCTTAGTGACATGCTAGCAGACAGATATTGAGTGAAAATTTGCAGCTGAAGCAGACAGAATTTTACTTAATGTACAGGATCTTGAAAAGCATCAAAACTTGTACTTTGAGCATATTTCTCTTACTTTCTATTTTCTGGTTCACTGACAGATGCTTTACAGTGTTCATGTGCAGTTGAAATATCTTGTCTGTTTTTAAGAGTTTGGAGTTCTGTCTTACATAATTTCGAATGTTAGTGGATACTTGCTTTCAAAATTAAGTTTTGCATCTGATAAAATGTCACTGTGTGGTGGGGAGAAAATGAAATACTACAGAGGTGCTTAGCTTTCTGTATATACTTGCTTAATCCATCTGTATGACTGCCAAATGTTTCAAGGGAATTATCTTTCCAAAGTTTGACTTCTCTAGTGAGCTTTTAGGGTGAGGGAAATGGTCTATGTCGTTAACTTTTGGTATATATTGCACTTGACATAACAAGGCAATTAAGTTATTGACAATGTGTTTTTAATGTCAGAGATGTGTGCCACTCAAAAACAACCCCTTCTATTTGGATATATAGATATGTTTCTTTGCAAGCCAGCAATACACAGAGCTATACTGTCTATAGGAGCTTATGGAAATCCTGGAGGGTGCATGCCAGCATTTTTCTGCACTTGGCCAACGGGAGGTAAATAACACTTAGAAGGAAGAGTGGTTTTATAGGCATAAAAAGCAGTGGTGGTAGTTTTCATGCTATGTGTAACAGAAGGCGTTTAATTAGGTTGCAAGTTTGCAGAGGGTTTTTTGGCAATTTGATCTCATCAAGCCATAAATCCCTTTCTTCGTATAAAACTAAAGCTAGTTTTGCTTTAATGAGCTACAGCTCATGCGACAACGCAACTGCCTCAGTTCACTTATGTCTGGATGGCAGTATTCTCAGAGGGGAGAGGGGAAAAGTTGTGGGCTTGTTTTTTTTGGGTGTTGTTTTTGTTGTTTTGTTTGGTTTTGGTTTTTTGTTTGTTTATTTTAATATATTGGGGTACAGGAGTTGTGTGTGGATATTTCTGTGAGCAAATAGGTGGTACATATAGGAAAGGCACATTGCTTAAGAGACATGTCCCTGCAACAAAGACAACTGTTATTTTACCAGTAAAATATAAATGTTGTTGTTTGCACTTGCATGTTAACCATAAAGATCTATGGTGTAAATTGAGGTAAGTGAAGATAATAGGCTGGTTAGTAGAATTTCTTTTACATTATGGAGCACACTTGTTTTTGCAACACTTACTGTCTTTCAGTTGAGGATCATCTGGCAGGATTTTCTGGCTTATGATATCAAAACAACTTTGAAAATGAAGAGAGTCTGCTGAACACCTTTTCAGAATTGATAAATACCGATTACATGCTTTCTGTCCTACAATTGAAGTTAATGGGTTACCTGCTTAATAAAGTTACTCAGTGACTTACCCTGGCCTTGCTGTTGACCATGAGTTGGAAGAGAACACTTTAAATGACAGCAGTTTTGTGAGATCCTCCTCTCTGTGGCCTAGTGTTGGTATTTGGTACTTTTCCATTAGCTGGAAGGGCAGATACGGCTGTCATAGCGCTGAATGCTTGGCTCTACATTTTTATCTCCATGATAGGAAAGTGCCTCAGAGAATAGAAACAAGTACAGTGCTACATGAAGTGTGTCTTGCACAGTGTATCCCTGACCTTCTGTCTAGGAGTCCCTGAATCTGAGCCAGTCTACTCCTTGAGTAGTTTCACTGAGCTGTCACTATGTTAAGGTTTGTTCTGTATAGGCAGGGTACTGCTAAACAGTGGGATGAATTCTGGATGGTTTTGGCCAAGTGCTTATAATTTCTTGACTTGTAATTAACTAATGAAGTAACTTACTGCTTTTTTATTCTTTTTCTTTTGAGTAGCTTTGTCACTAAAAAGCTCAGGAGTTATACAGTGATGAAAATATTTCTAATTTCTGTATGCAATGCTAAGAATAGCTGTGTACTTTGTTTCTTAATTTAAAATAAGTTACAAGTGTAATACTTCAGCAGAGAAAGAATGGTTTTATTTTTGTCCCTATGCTATCCACGCTTCCTGATGTTCACTGTTGATGGGACCTGAGGGCAGAGATATTGACCGTAATTGGGCTCAGTTCACCTTTGCTTTTTTCCTCTCCTCTGTGTCCCAGTTTGTTCCCTGTGACCTCTGCCCTTGCTGTTCTGTAGATGAATGTAAATATATTCTTGAGGAAGCTCTCCATGGTGAAGTATTCTCTTATTTCTCTCTCTCATTTCCAGCATCCACCAGGCCTTATTAGAACATCCCCCCCCCAAAAAAAAAAAAAAAAAAAAAAAAACAAACTCCAAACCGTGGCAACAACAAAAAACACCCCCCAACAAAATCCAAACCAAAATCTGAGCCTGTAATGTACTGCAGAAACAGGAATCTGTAAGTAACTGCTAATAAAACTCTTTGGCTAAACAATGCGAAATCATGTTAAATATCTAAGGATTTTTCCTTTCACCTTTGGTGTGATCTTAATGATTATCAGTAGCAAGTATTTTTTGTAATGAAAACAATTTCTAAACTGGAACACGTCTTTGTAAGAAGGGCTTTGTATCACCACACTATTAAATGCATGCGTGCTTCTAAGGGGGAAGAGGGAAGGATGGGTAAAAAGTTTTCTGACATTTAGAGATGTAGAAGAAAATTCTTACAAGTTGCAAGGATGCAGACAGGTGTTCCCTCCTTGATGAAGCTTTGCTGGCTGAAGAGGCTGCTGTATGTAGCTGCTTGTAATTGCTGTTGAGCAGAGGTGACTGCCCTCTCCTGTGTTTTGTGTCCCCTTTCTTTTTACGTGTTCAGTCTTCAGTCCGTTAGTCCAAGTCATCTGGGTAAATGGTTTCCTATGCAATTTTATCTGAGAAATAGAGGTTAAATAACCTTATCACTTGATGGACTGTGAGGGTGGTGAGGCACTGGGAACAGGCTGGACAAAGAAGTGGTAAATGCTCCATCCCTGGCAGTGTTCAAGGCCAGGTTGGACAGAGCCTTGGGCAGCATGTTCTGGGATGAGGCATCCCTGCCCATGTCAGGGGGTTGGAACTAGATGGTCTTAAGGGGCTTTCCAACTGTATGAATCTATGATTCTATGATCTGAGAGGGGGGAGAGCAATGGTCTCCAGAGGAAAGAGGAAAACTCTTGAACCCAGGCTGTTGACATTGATCAAGATAGTGCAGGACTTGGACAAACTCCTGCACTGTCTGCCTGTACTTGCAGTGGTTCACATGCTAAAGTTGCTTTTTTATTTTCAGTCGGGAATAACTTAAATAAGGAATTCAAAGTGGTAATATCCTTTATGTCCTGGCTTACTTAAAGGAGTTGGGGTAAGAAGGAGGAGAGGTTGGAGAAATGGAGGGGAAAAAAATGGTTTAGGGATCTTGTGAAGACCTCTCAGCACAGCAGAATGTGTGGTGCATTTTGGTGGGTAGTGTTTCCTACCCAAGTGACAGTCAGCAGTTTGAGTGCTGTGCCTACTCCTGGTGGATGGTCCAAGGTGTGTTTGCCTTGGAGAGGTGGAAGAGTTATGTGTGTGTGGGTCCTAATTTCAAAAAGCTGAAGAAATTCTGCTTATTAATGCAAGGCTCTGTTTCTTCTGTTTTCCGAGGAAGGCTCTAACTTTGGATTCAGCTGTCTTTGACCACTGTGGAGAGAGGCAGCTCGCTTGATAGGACAAGCAGTGCAAACTTGCATAGACTCTTCCTCCTCCTTTGTGTGCTGCTGTGATTGATGTTTTTCATTGCTGATCCTGACAACTGGCACTATTGTACTGAGGTGAGGTAGAGAGAAATTGTCAGATTGCTTGAATCCCTGTGAAGCCTGGCAGCAGAGCTGTGGTGGAGGAAGAGGGAATACAAATAACATGAGGACAATTTTCCCCTGTAAACCCCCCCCCCCCCCCTTTCTTCTGCCCAGCCCCGTGTTTTTGCGAGTATGAGGGCAACACAAGGCAGTTCCATGTGGGAAGGTTAAGGAATTAATGTGCCATGTCTTAAGTGTTACTGTACTGGGGCTAAACAGATGGTGTAATTAGCCTACAGCAGTGAAGAGCTATTTTTCTGATAAGATAAAAGGAAGTAGTTGTGGGTGGTAGAAGAATAGTCTTCTAAATTGGCAGGGCTCATAATGTGTTTATGCAAAAGCATGAAGTGTATGGGTATTATAGTTCCTTTCCAATTGCAGTACTTTTTTTTTTTTTTTTGTATTTTTGTTTATTGAGTAGCTTCTAAAGGAAAATTATTTTATTGAATTATTTCTCAACACTTTTACTAAGCTCATCTGGAAGAGTGAAGGGTTCAAAAATAGGCGTTCTATTTTTTTTGTCTATCAGCAATCCCATCACTTGAGAGTGATGGGGAAAGAAATCTCCCTTTTGTTTCTTCCCATCATACATGTTGGGAGACTGTTGGAGGATGGTGAGGGTCTGTAGAAGATCTGTTCTTGACTGACCCCATGTGTTCTGGGTTTTGAACATGTTTATGGCACCCCTTAACTTGTTTTGGTTAGGATATTTTAAAAAGGATAGGAGCAGAAAAGTTGCAAGCAGTAAATTAGATTATATTTGGCTTGACCTGTTTGAAAAAATAAAACAGTGGAAAAGCAAAGGAATGGCAACAGGAAGGAAGGAGAAAAAGGGTTATATTGGAAGAAAGCGCATCTATAGTTGCATCAAGGTTCAATTTTTGTTCATTTGTTTTCAAGTGCTTTGAATCACTTTTGCTTCCTTGTGAAAAAAAATAACAGGTATGCTTGCTTTTCAAGCCCAGCTGTTCGTGTTTTTGTCCTAAATCAGTAGTATCTGGTCTATGAGTGAGTTAGTAATTCAGATTTTTGGTTGGTTTGGTTAAAAGTGCCTTCTCAGGTACATTTTATAAAAGACAGTATTAGTGAGTAGAAAATGTGGCAAAAGTAATTGCTTTGCAGGGTTTTTTTCACTAATATTTTTCTGTCGTTTTTCCCAGGAAGCAGTTAGGTTGGTACATTGGTTTTATTTGCCTTTGCTGATAGAAGCTGCTTTCTGTTGTGCAGTGGCAGCTCCTGCCTGTCTTCAGAGGATTTAGTTTCTCCTGTTTACTTGCAGGAATCTGTGCCCTCCTTTATCCGCTTGAGAGTGTATGAAGTCTCTCAGTATGCTGGGTTTTTATTTTCAGCAAAATGAACCCCAAACCAAAATAACCCTCTGATCTAAATTTAAGCCTTATTTCACAAGTTTCCTTTTTGCCCCCTCTTTCCTGGGAGAGGAAGTAGGCGAGGAAGGCTGTGTTTTGGTGGTGCTCTCTATTAAAGCTTAAAATACTCCTTCAGGAAAGTTCGCTGGATGTGGTTTTTTTTTTCTATTTTCCCTCAGTTTGTAGTCTGACACTGGATAATATTTCACAATGTGATTTATAAACTCCCTCCTCCAAAGAATGTACCTGCATGTTTCCTTGCATGGGAGCAGCCAAAGGAGAGGGAATAAAAATAATTAAGAAATGTGAAACAACCTAATAAAGATTTAGCTGTAAATTAAGACCATTAGGGCAACAGTTTATACTTTTTCTGTGGGGTAGTTTTTTCTGAAGTAGCCTTTTAGGTAGCCTTTCCATTAAAACTGCCTGAAGAAGTGTGGTAGGTTTTTGTTCCTTCATCATGAACATTGTGTGTGTGTGTCATAGCTTCTTTTGAGAGATTACCAGTGTTACACAACCTCCTAGTTCAGTAATCCATTTTCCTCTTGCAGCCATGGGAAATGGCCAGGCATGAGTGGATGCAGTCTCTTGGCACCACTTACTGAGAAAATTTCATCCACTTTTGAGTGCTCCCAAACAGGCAAAGGAGTCCAAGGATCAAGCAGCAGCCTTAAGGTCAAACTGCAGTCCCTTGCTGCAGCTGGTGGCAGCTGCCTGCTTTCTTTGGCTTGGTTATGTTCTTTGAACACCTCGCTCCTGGGTGGGTGTGACAGGTTAGAGCACTTGAGGGTAATGAAGAAAGGTTTTAAAATCTACCACTCTGCTTTATTGACTCCATTACTCCTTCAGGAAGGACTACAGGTTAAATAGGACAAGAGGAGAAAGAGTAAGAATGTAGTTTTCCTTCCATGAAATACTGTTAAGTTTTAAGGAATTATATGATTTTAAAATGTTATTGATAATTTTTGAAAGTTCACTGAATTCCTACTTTTCGAAAAGGTTTTAACACTAGCTGATGCTTAGGTTCCTAGGTTTAGCTAGGGTAGTTGGATTTACGTTAAGCATCATTCCAAGTTAGCTCCTCTTTTGGTTTAACAAAAGTGTGTGTGTGTATAAATGCATATGTGCATGCACGTATTTTTTTAATATGCACATGTACTCAGTGTACATGTAAACAAACCCAATTATACAGAAAACCCGTTATATATAAATGAAAGTCAGGTGAGGGCAGATATACGATTCTTCTTTTTACTTTTCCTCTTTTGCAAGGATAGAAATGTGAGAAATAGTGATTATATTCACTTTTATTTTGGAAGATTTAAAGAGATATATTTTGCATCCTTTTCTGGCATTGAGAAGGATGAAAAGCAGAGATGTTTGAATGTCTTCCTGCTAGTCCCAATGTTCTAGGAGGGGTTTTCCCAGCAGGTATTACCATAACACATTACAGTGAGTTCAAGGGAGGGAATCCGTTCCCCCTGTTTGATCTGAGTGCTGCAAATAATCTGTTCTTATTGCTGAACCTACAGATCGCAAACTACAGTTCAAATCCAAAGTGCCTGTTTTTTGATTGGCTATGTATTAGGTTAAAGAATTTTGAAGGCCTGTATTGGGGCATAGTTGAAGGCAATGTATTTCCTTTTTGGTAGCTATTGCTTGCTCTTTACATGTACTAGATGGCTGGAGTGCATGTTTCCATTTTGTTACTGTTTAGATATATTTACCTTGCTTAGTTTATCTACTTACTTACTCCTACTCCTTTAACAGGAGGACAAAATTGCAGTCACAGTAGCAACTTCGTAGTTAAATATATTTGCCTGCAGAGGAAGTGTTTTAAATTGTGTGATAAATGTCCATCATAGAATGCTTAGCTTGGTTCACAAAAATTAGTCTGTCCCTGAGCAGCTGTGCTCAAGTTAGCAAAGCTGCGCTTGGAGGCCAGGTTGGCTCCAGAAAGTTAGATAGAGTTCATCTACTGGAGCTGGCAGGTGTGGACCTGCTTTTACCAGTATTATGCAGTATCCTTACTGCAGCATATGGACAGCAGAAAATGTTTAGGAGGTTTAAATTTACAAACGCTCCTCCCTTTAGAAATGGACAGAGATTTTCCATTTTGCTTGGAATTCCCCAACAGGCTGGGACATAGCTGTAAGACAGATCATTTAAGGCTGTTTTAAGGGATTTCAGATAGTTGGTGAGAAATCCCTAGTATCTTTTAAGTTTAGTTCAGAATTAAAGCGAGCGCTGATCTTTTGTGCTATATACCTTTTGTTCTCCTTTTCTTTTAAAGGTGTATCTCAAAGGAAAAACAATGAAGCTTTTCCATGATTGTGCATCAAATAGGTAGAACACTCTGCTTTCTGTCCTTCTCTTGGCAAAATGTTTTAGGAATTTTGAGTAGTCAGCTTTTGATTCATTCAATATATTGTTCTTGTAAACTGGGATTATCATATATCAAGAGGATTACAGGGATGGGATTGTGTTAGTCTAGGACTACTCCATTTTACTTCGATTTAAAGCAATGCAGTAGCTCTCATTTTAATTGGGCTGTCACTGCTGCTTGCTGTTTTCATGAATGGGGACCTACAGCAGTGCACTGTCACCCTTTCCCAGGAGACTGGGAAAGGGTAAAAGAGTTCTTCCAAAATACGGAAGATGCCAGCTGGCTGTGATCTTGGGTAGAGGTCAGACTTCTCCAAATTACACAAAGCAATGAGGTTTAGAGAGATCACAGTTTTAGAGTGAATATGAAAGGTATTACAAGGAAGTTTGGGCTGGGAGGGAGAAGAAATAATACGAGGCCCAAGTGTATATGCCATTAGCTTTACCAACAGAAACTGTAAAAGAATGATCTGGCCTTGCGAGCGTTTGGGTAAAGTACTGCCTGCCTTTCTAACACAGAAAAGCAAGCACTTCTCCCCTACCTCCTCCTGCTGTTCCCGCATATGCATCTGTTGTCTTTGCAGATAGTGCGCTGGTCTTACAGTCATTCTTAGTCACTGGCAGGATGTCAGAATTTCCTTAGGGGCTTTACTAGTGATTTCATAGTGTCTTGAAAGTCGATATACCTATTTATGGAAATTTTAAAAGTATTCTCAGGGCATGACAAAGGGAAGTTTGTAATTTAATTTCTGTGTGTTAGCTTCAGGCTGAACAAACAGTAGAGTACTTTAACCTTGCATGTACTCATTTGCTACTAAAAGGCTTTCTTAAACTTGATTTAGACAGGTGTTTAATAGTTGAACTAAGGCCACTTTAAAACTGTAGAAGCATCTGTACAGATTTAATTTATATAAGATTTGTGTTGGGAATTTGCATTTCATTTTCCCAGTATCTTGGGTCGGAGCAGCTTGTTGGGTGGGTAGAGCATAGTAATCTTGGTTTGAATGGCTGTAGTTTACAGTGATGCTCTTGCTATTTTTGGCTGGAGGCAGATTTCTGTTAGAGTGGCTTAAAAGCACAACATTGCACATGTTCACATTTCGAATGCTGTTTGCATTTTTCATATTCTTTTTATATCATCCTCTATCTTGCAAAACCAAATGCTTTCACTCTCAGAGTATGTGGAAAAACTATTTTTAAAACTTCTTTTCCATCTGTTGGTTTCTCTTATTAACAGAGACAGTGAAGGAGGTGGAATGAGGTACTGCAGTGCAAGCTGGTATTTAATTCAGCTCAACAAATAAGAAGACTTTTATCTGTACATAGCTACTTCATATAAAATTCACTTAAAAGCTTCTCTCTGTTTTGAAGAGCCTAAAATTGTCTTAAGTACATCAGTCCAGTCTTGACTTATTTTAACAACCACTAACATAAGAGGTGAGATGACCCTACTTACTAGTGATTCTTCCTCCCCTCTCTTTCTCTTTAGTGAACATGGAAACAAGACTGTTCGTAATTTTTCAGGATTTAAAAAAAATCCATTTAAACAAAATTTCATAACAATTTATGTTGAATTAATAGCAAACATGCTGAAAGTTCACCTCTAGGTATTTTCTGGCCGAATTTCAGAACACTGTTTAGAACTAGGGGAAGTCATTAAACCTTTCCAGCTAAAATTTGCTAATACTGCTTTCTCGGCATCTTAGGCCAATATGCATATGCATACAAGGAGGAAGCAGTATTTGTATTTTTACTAATTCTGTGTAGTGATGGACTTCATTAAGTGACTGTAATTTCTTTGAGTTGTCTGACATTCAGCTACTTCACCCTTGTTTTAAATTTGAATTAATGGTGAAAAAAGGATTTCAAGCTTGCTGATATATGGTAGTTTTCTCAGTGCTCCATCACAGTGTCCCTGATCGCTTACCCTCATGTGCTGATTTTGCTTCCCTGGGGGAAGAAATAGTCATCCAGGATATCTGGTCACCACTATTTCCTGGGTTATTTGTGAGTCAATATGTTTGCTTATTTTTAGCAAAGCTGAAGAAAACAGGGGGTGGTCCAGGAAGCTAATTTCTTGACAGAAGGTGAGGGAAAATGGTTTGCAGCAAGAACTTTATTTTTCCTGTGGTGGGTGTCAGTAGGTTAGTCTTTCCCCCCACCTCTTCTGCTGGGTTCCTTGACAGAAATTGCATAGTCAGCTTTTGGACTAGGGAAACTGTAGACAAGGGATATTACTTAGAAGCAGTGAGATGATTTAGCAGGACTGTGTGTGTGGAGGGGGGAGAGGCTGCTGTGAGTTAAACAACCTCTAGTCAAGCCAGGCCTTTTATCTTTAGTTACTGAAAGCTAGTTACTGGAAGTATAGCATATATGTTGCTAGTCAAGCAGCATGTATGAACTGAAATCCTTACATTAAGGCAATAAAATAATGTACCTAAATACAGGTAAATAGTAGGATTTGGGAAATCATATTTTATTCTTGAAGGTACTTAAAAACCATAGCATCTTACTGCTTTTATCTGGTGGCTGGGAATGTTGAAGTGAAGGTGGCAAGTGTTGTAGAGTGTGTTGGGAATGTTTTGTTTTTCCAATGACTTGCTTTTAGTCAAAATACTTTTGAGATACCATGAGTTAAAAATTACATCTCTCTCTCCAAATTGGTGATGAAACCTTCACATGTCCTGCTATCAGAGGGTGAATTTTAATTGTATTTCTTGCCTGTCCCCAGGTTTGAATAGCGCACCTCAGAGGTAGAGTGGGAAGAAGCTACTCAGAGGTAGAGTAAGAAGGTTGTGTCACAGAAGTTTACAAGAACTCTTTCCTATAAAGTATTTTGCAGAATCCTTCACATTAATAGCAATAATAGAAGATTTTTGTCTCTTTTTTTGAGACAGTTCCTGTGGTGATGAAGAGCAGCTTCTGTGAGTGAGTAAGGTTGCTTGTTAGGCGAGGGCTTCTTCCATGTTCTTTCTGTGTGTCAGTGTCTGGTTTGAAGGGGCTTTGCCCACCAAGATGTTCTTGCTCCAGCTGGTGTCCATTTTGGCACCAGGGTAACCCCTGCCCTAATGCAGAATCAGGCACAGTCTGTTTTGATGTGATAAAAGTTGTGATAGTAGCAGTTTTCTTATTATTTCTTGACCTTTGTGTAATTCAGTTTGGATGCCTTCATGTGTCTTCTGAATTACTACCTGTTCAGTTCAGTCCTTTGTTGTTGGCCAGAAGCTGCTGAAACAGTATATGTTGTTGCACTGGAAAGGTAACTATCAAATTGTGAAGATGTAGTTACATGTCTTCGTAACCCCCTCTCCCTGAAGTTTTGTTTCATGCTTTTTCTTTCTGTCATATTTTTGAAGTACAAAGACTAAATAAGGGACTAACAGGGTTGGATGCTCATAAAGTAACAATAACTAGGATATAGAGAAGGACCTATTCAGGTCAGGTCACAGTTTGCAATGTGGTGCACGGATCGTGGAAGTAGAGTGAGTCTGTGCCTATGACTGTGCTCTCACAAACTTTGGGTTAGGACAATATAAGTGAGTGTGTGGCCAACCCCTTCATTTACAATACAGTTTGGCATTTTCTGCATACAGCGTCCTTTTAACAGGCGGAACAACCTGAGTAGAGATGAGCATTCAGTGAAGATGAAACCCCTGCTCTCTCTCTCTCTGCCAGTCCTATTGATGTTCTTCATGTAGTTTGATCCATTCTGTCTGGACTAAGACAGATTTTACAGAACTCTATTTAGAAAGCACTTACACTGCACAGACTTCCCCTTATGGAATAAGTATACCTGAAGTAAAACTTCATGTAACAGTGACTGTGGGAGATAGAATTTGTAAACCTAGTTATTTGAGGTCACGTGGAAAATCTTTGCTGGTTCTGTATGATTCTGTCACCATCTCAGTGTAGAATACATTCCCATTTTTTAAGTAAAGCAAGGCCTCTCTGAAAGATCTTACTGGACTTTTTACTCTTGGTTTGCATTTTCTTCTTTACAAGTTAGGCCAGGTATTAAAGTTGATGTGGAGAAGGGAAGGAGTAATTTCAGGGTTGTGAAATGTGGCTAATTTCAAACCTTTTAATTTAGTTTAAATTGAAATTTAACTGCATTTAAGTAGGTGGGTTGCCAATTTATTTTCTATCACAAGACATACCAGCCTTCTGCTATTTATTGTCTGTATTAAAGCTTTCTCAGTACTTGAGTTTGACAGCTTGCACGTGATTGGCATAGTGCAAGATTGCTTGGTTACAAGCCTTTCTTCCTGATGCAGCTATGTAAAGTATTTTACGCGTGTTCAGTAACTTGGTATTTGGCTTCTGTAGGATTAATCATCATAGATAAAATTCAGGCCTGTGCATGTTTTGCTTTCTCTGTCACTTTGTGCAGTGGCAATTCTATGTGAAGGGAAGGGTACAGGCTATGGATACTGAAGGGCATAGCTGAGGAGAGGCCAGGGGCAGAGGGATATTGTGCACCCACAGCTGCCCTCCTGGCACAGAGGGATCTAGAGGGCCTTTGGGAAGTCCAGATTGTCAATTGCAGCAGCAGAAAAGGCTGTTGAAGCCTTGTGCTTTGTTTGGTCATCAGGAATTGCATGTGGATTCTTCTTCTTGAATCAAGTCTCATCTGGTCACCTGGCAATGATGGAGGCTTTGCAACTGTACCATCATTTCTGCACAAGTTTCTGTTGGCAGAGCTCAGTGCTTGCCACCTGAGTGTAGACCAGGGTGTTTCACCCATAATGCTGTCTTAAAAATTGCAAGTGGCTAATGTGTATTGATTCTTGTCCTCATTAGAGCTTTTGATATATTGGGTAGGAAATGTGAAATAAATGCTATCCTAGATGATGTTTGTGTACACAAAAGTGGTAGAGTTATGTACCTGCTACAGAGGAAAGGAGTGGCTCATCACACAGAAAAGGTTTTCTTAAAAGCCACGAGGCTTAGATTCCAGGTACTGTTTATCCTTGTTTCTGGGCTGCATCTTCTCAAGTTTAATCACTTACTGTATAAAGATAAATAGAGGACACTTTCAAAACGGATTCTCTAAATGAAGAAATATGCTATTTGAATTTCTTAGTATAGGAAAAAAATTAATTTTCTTTTCTTGTACTTAATGTTCTCTCAAGAGCACTTTTCTGTATTGCACTTTGCCAGTTTCTGGTTCCTTCCAGCTGATTTTTGGACTAAAAAAAATATGTTTTTAATAAAATATGTTTTTAATAAGAAATATATTAAAAATCAGGATGGAAAATAGTTCTGATGCCTGCTACCTTAATATTCGAGTTTGATAGAATAGTGGAAAATATCTGTGCTGCCTCTGTAGTACATACTGTATGCTTGCAATATTTTCTAATACACTTGAAGCTATGGTAAGCTTTTGAAACAATTTTAAGTGGCTAGTAATCTTCTCTAAAAATGCTGAAATTCATGTGTACCCTGTTGGTATGAATTTATACTGATATCAGTATAAATTATCAGTATAAATTAATACCACTAAAAATACTGGGTTTTTTTTTTCCCCATGCAAAACCAAGGATGCCTTATCTGGGCTTAGCTTGGGAGTTACAATATGCTTATTATTATTATTATTCCTATTATTTTTATTATTTTTAAATTGAGTATTTTGAAGCAGACTTGGATGATAAACAATTGTCCTGACTTTATACTGACTAAAAGCGTTTCCCCCTTTCTCTCTCCCTTTGTCCGCATTGGCAGTTCATTGCTTTACTCTGTCCCTTGTGACAAAGGTAGTCTTTTTAGTACTTTGTACTTTTTCCCTGAGTTTCGTTCTGTTGCCTCCAGAATGGTATAAATTTTTTTTTCTGTCCTGTACTACTGTCTCAAATTTCCTCTTTTCTTGTCTGTTCCTACAGTCTTTGTCAGAGTAGAATTTCTGATACTTCTGTCCACATCTTTTTTAAAACAACACACTTTGTGTTCGGTATTAAACTGTTATGCTTGTCATTTCATATGAGGTGTTAGTATGTATGTGAATATATATATAAAAAGAAAAAGCGCACTCCAAGGAGTCTCTTTTGTTTGGATCTGGGAGGGACACATGCCAGAGCTGCGTGTCCTCATATGCAGCTTATGACTTGACCCTTCTGACTTAAAAGACTTTCTTCTCAGGTTTGAATATGTAGGTGTTTAATGAATGTTAATCCTATACAAATGAAAAATGAAGAAAAATATATGATGCTATAAGCCCTTAATTCATATTTCAGCTTGGGAAAGGGTTGTATAGGCCCTTGAGAAATTTGTTTTTCGCTGTTATGCTTAATGTGAGTACAGCAGATTTTAACTAGCTTGTTTTGTTTGCTGTTCTTTGATCTACTAATTGTGATATGAAAGGCAGATACATAGAGTTGGTCAGGTCTGATTTGTAGTTAATAGTATCTATCTTAATTTCATCCAAAATCTAAGACTGTATTTCTCAGTCATATGGACTCAAGTGTTTAACTAGAAAAAGTCGTCTGTCATGTCAAAGATGAAATTGGTTTTGTACCTTTTATTATTGAAATAAGAATGATATTTTTCTAGATGTGCTTCTAGTTCCTCTTTGCTCTTAGCAGCAGGAGACTGTCATCGGACTTGTTTTTCTTTTCCTTCTTGGTTAAAATTTATTGTATTTAGTTGAGAATCATGGAGCCTTCTTCAGTAAGCAAAGCAGCAAATGTTACCAGGTCTTTTTTTTTTTCAATAACATTTTCTTCTCTCCTATGGTTGGTTTATTTTGTTTTGTTTTTTGATTATTTGGTTGGTTTTTCTATTTTTTTTTAACTTAAACATTTTCTTTTTTAGATTTGTACTGAATGGAATCCTTTGTTACAGCTCTTTTTGCTAGTCTATTTCAAAGAGCTTAGTCTATGAGATCCTGTTTATGGACAGAAACTGTTGGAAGGGTTTTCATGCTTTTAAGGGGATGCGAGGTAGGCTTTGAATGAATTTTTACCTGATGAGAGTTGATTTGCTCAGAGATGATAGGCTGGCTTAAGTGCACCTTTGTTTTCCTGCATTACTCCTGAGTAAAATTTTAATGTTGAAGCTTGATTATTCAACCATAGAAAACAGATGATGTGGTTAATTGGCTTGCTGTTGGAGTTGCCATTGTCAGGCTCATACAAGTGTATGAAGTGGTGGTACGCCATCACAGTTTTGTGAGTTAGAGTGTTTCATGATACCAATACCAAACATGCTGCTGGGTGAGTAGGCAACAGGAATTGGGTTGAGGATATGTTCCATGGGTAATCTGGGGACTCTGTGCCATTCTCCTCGCCCTTTTTATTTATTTTCCATCCTAGTGTAATCCTCAGGCCCCTCACATGGCCAGTGTCGCTGTTGTGACCATAGGTGGCTGTTCTTTGCTTTTTCCAGAGAGGTGGACAGCGAACATCCCTTACCCAAGACTGTGTCCTCCTTTGGGCTCAAAAGAGAAAGGGTGAAGTCACACCCTGGGGCCAGAGGGGCAGGAATTTGAGGGAGTAGTGCTGTGAGTACAGCTGGGTAGTGCTGCAAATCCTCACTATCCTTTATGTCCCAAATCGTACTGGTAGAGGGTTATTGACGTATAATAGCATGGGAAACAGTGTTAATGTCTTTCAGCTTTGTCTTTACTTGGTTGGTTTGTGCCAATTCTCATCTATAATAGAGCATGCATGAAGACATAAAAATGCATAATGAGTACTGAACATCTGTACAGAGCGCTTTTGAGCACTTTTTTGGTAAGAGTATTTGAAATGCTGGCTATTTAAAATACCCGCAAAGGAATCTTCTGTTCTTATGATGCTTTATGAAATTTCTCCTAAATATTTGCAGACAATTTGTCTGGTGTTAGTTGAACTCTTGGGTTTGAAATGCATTTTTTTGCTGGATTGTTTCTTATGGGGTGTTCTGGGGTTTGTTTGTTTGTTTGTTTGTTTTTTTCCCCCAGTAGGCATGTGTTTGAGAGAGAGAAGAAAAAAATTAAGGCAAACTGATTATATATTAAACTCTATTTGGTAAAATAGACCTTGGCTCTGTAACATGTTCAGTATTTTTCCTGTTGGTGCTCACTTGTACGTGAATGCCCTCCACAATAAATCTTCCTCCCTTTCCCCCCACTCCCAGTTAGCCATTAGGCTTACAGATCATTATTTAATGGACAGTATATTAATGGACTTCCCACCCTAATTACTAAAATGAGTGCCTTGCAAATGAACTAGTCAATCAATGATTGAATGTGTGTGTTGGATCTTGAACTCTCTTCTTTTTCACAGAACTAGCTTGGTCGTTTAGAACAACGATATCCAGGGAATTGGTCTTCTGCATTGCAGTCACACCTCAATGATCTATAGAGATACCAACTGTAAACATTGTGTCAATCAACTCAATGTCATTGCTAAGTTGTTGCTATTAACTGTTCTTTTTGATGGCGATTTTTTTTGAATGATTTGAGTCTTGTTTTATCCTGCCCCATAGCTCTCAATAGTCTATTATTGAAGGTAAAGTGTAAGTTGGAAATGTGCAAATCTGTGTGTATAGATAACTGTCTGACAATTAGATACATATAAAGGCACTTGTATGTATACTTACACATGTGTAATGCTCTGAGCATAATGGTTCTTATCCTGCATTAATGTAAATAAAGTCCTTACTCTAAATTCAAATAAGATATGCAACTTAGCAGTAATGTGTTACATTTATGTCAAGGTTTGACCTGCTGAATAGTTGTTTATTTTATTGAACCCAAACAAAAGATGCATGCTAGAAACAGTAGCAAAAATACATGATTGGGGCTATTGTTCTGCGTGCTGGTCTCCTCCTAAATTCCTGGGATATATTCTGGAGACCAGGCTGAAAATTTTCATCTTCCAGGAACTGGAACCAGGAAAGTGAAAGAAGAACTTGAAATTGAATATGAGGCTTAGTAGTTTGGCTTGTAAACAGCAATAACAATAAAGTAAGGTGTGCTACTTCAGCAGCCTGTGCCACTTTGGACTTTATGTACCAAAGCTGTTGTGTTTTCTGAATGCTCTTGGCCCATCCCAAGGTTTGGGCAGTGGGAGGTGGTTGTGTGTACCCTGCCTGCAGTGAGCCCATTCAGGTGTCTGGCTGGAAAATCCCAGTGAGCTGAACTGGATCAAAAGAAGTAAAATCTGTTTTAAGATTAAATCATCGGGTGAGAGAGCGCTTTGAATGTAATGAACTTGCCAATGAAAAACTGGGAGCTGGTAAAGCCTTGTTTTCACCTGGAGGCCTCATTGCTGAGCCAGCAGCCACACAGGTAGCTAAAGAGGTGTGGGGTTTGTGTAGGGGGCTGTGCTTTAAGTTGCTGAACTTTTGCTTTCTGTCTTTTTTTGTCATTGCTAAAAATGTTATGAATTGTTGCTGAGTTACCAAAAACCCCAACAATTCCAGGTCAAATAGACTTGAAAGAAGATCACTTGCTATAGTGCAAGGCTGTATCAACAATAGTGCGATAAGGTAGCATAATCCTAGCTTTCAAAAGACAACCATTTTCTTTGCCTCTCATGTGAATTGCTCTAGAAGTGCTGAATAGCTTCTTAATGAGTCATAGGTTGCAACCCAGGCTGTGTAGTGTGTGTGTAGCCCTCTTTCTCCCTTTAGCCAGTTTATCACAGAGCTGACACAATATGACTCTTACAACATTGCTTGCAGTCAATTATTTTGAGGCCGTGGAGATAGACAGTATCAAGAGATACTGATAAGAGTACAGGCTTTGCAAAAATGCTAATGGTAGATAGGAGTGCACTTTAACCCCTCCAGGCAACCTGTCTCCTTGAATCCCTGCTGTCCCCTGGCACTAGCAAGGAGAAAATGACCTTCACAATATAATAAAATTTTTCTTACTAAAGTCATGTTTTTACATTTTACTTTTTAGGCAAGCCTTTGAATTTAGAAGAAGTGAGCTTGCTAGTATTTCACAAGCAGGCTTCAAAGACTGCTGGTTTCAGAAATGAAGTGTTTGCAGTGCTTGGATCTTATGTACTCTTTGTTGAGTCTGTGCTCAAAAATGACTATATGTACCTTGGCTATAGGTAAAGTAGATTCATCTATCATCAACCCTCAGCTTTATTTTAAGGAAGACATTAACATAGATGTTTTCAGTGTTTTTCTGTGTTGAAGGTTTTCCTTTCAGAACAGGAGTATCTACCAATAGCACTGTTGGCAGTAATTAATATCTCTTTAATATTACAAAGAAGTTACATTGCTGTATCCTTAAATGAATGTGGTAACCACTTTCAGTGCTTTTGATAAGATAGTTTTTTAAACAACTCATGTAAAGTTGCAGTCTAAAAAGATGAGCAAATACTGAGTAAACGTGAAGAAAATGTCAGTGTTATATTGAGTAATCAGTTGTTGGTTCACCAGCTTTTCCTGTTGTTCCAAAATCAAGAGCTTGAGTATACGAAACAAGCAGTTCGGCGCTGAGAAGTCGAAACTGTTGTAAAAGCTACTTAGTCATTTGAAAATCTGTTGGAGGAAATATGTAGTAAATTGAACTTTTGGACTTCATATAAATAAAAAAATAAGATTCATGCAATGTGAAACATGGATATGTGAAGTTGAAAAACATTTATGTATATGTAAAGTAAGCAGGTTTATTCAAGAATAATTTTGTAGAAGGAGGTAAACGTTTGATGGGAATACAGAAAATGATGCCAAGATGAAGCAGTGTTTGGCAGGACTGTAGTGCGAATCTGTTGTGATTCCAGGTGGGCATTTCCATTTATGAGCCTCTTTGCATATCTCATGACTTCTGCTGCAATGAATGCTCCTCAAATTTTACACCTGTGTTATAGGCAGTGCTGTTGTGTGATCACTTAACTGTATTTTCAGCTGCAAAATTTTGGAAGTAGTTTGTGTGAGATAAGGTAGTCTCATATGCCAACAGCAATATACCGGATGTTAAACCCACGAAGCTATAGTACAGCTATAATGTTGAGACAAGCCATGCTAAGGTGATTATAATTTCAGTATATTATTTAATCTCTGTAGGCTACCTTTTGTAGTCTCTTTTCCATGGATTAATCTGAATCCTTCCCATCAGATTCACTTTCATGAAGTAAGTCGGGTTTGCTCAAAGATGGAAATGTCAAGGAAAGGCTTCCTTGTCCAACATGTCCAACCACCTCATGGAAGGAAATGTAATTATATTTGGAAAGGTTTAGTCACATAGCTATGAAGACAAGGACGTAGTGGACTTTGATTAGGGCCTACTGTACCGATTGAATATTTGAAGTGTGTTTTGACATAGAGCTAAAGTTTAAACAAACTAAAGATCTTTTCTGTGATGGGTTCTTTATTTTCTTTTCCTGTGTCCTTTAAGCAGTGTCATGGCTATCAAAAAACTTCAGCTCCCTGAAATTTGATTATTTGCTGTAAAAGTGGTCTTTTCTTTGAAACAGTCTGCTGCCAGGTATAGTGACACTACATTGGACAAGAGACTGTCAGCTGTGCAGATGCCACTTTAATAACTGTTTCTTACGTGCTGCAGATCTAGGCATATTTTTTAAGACATGTTACAAGAAAGGATATTTTTAAAAATCATGGTGAAGTCCAGAAATTGTGCACTTTAAATTTTACTGTTGTCACTAGGACATTATTAATTTTTTAGTTGAATTCTTCTGTGTGGAAAGCTGTCAGTCATGTCCTGCCTTGCCTTCTCCCCCTCCCTCCCAAGAATGAAAGCTTATTTTGAGGCATAGAAATTATGTTTATTTAAAAAATTGAAATAAGATGCTCCTGTGCAGTTTTATTTCCGTATGGTTAATGTGTTATAGTGACTTTTCTGATGGTTTTTCCAATGAGTTCATCATTGTTTTGTTGTTAGTCAGTAGAATCTTTTGGCTCTTTGTTTTCATGACCTGTATCAGCAGGGCTGGATTTGGGAGTCTCTGGCTGGTGCCAGTGGAAAGCAGCAGCTCGAATATCACAATTTAATTTCTTCTCAGGGCATTTAAGATGAATTATTTTGCCTTTGGGGCTGTATACATTGAGAGTTTTATAACCAGTTTTAAAACTGGTTGGAGCAGTAGTGTAGATCATGCTCTCTTTTCTTCAAATAGCGCTGGTTTGTCTGACCTGTTTTCTGTTGAAATAGCTCAGTAAAATGTCCCCAGACTGCTGTGTTAATACACTGCTTATTGCTCTTCAAATGTATTAGGAATTTCTTGTTCTACTTAAAGTTGTTCATATGCAACTCTAGATTTAATATCACTTTAGATTTATATCTTCTTGTTCAGTACAGTATGTTGTTGTCAGGCTTGCCTTCTTAAAGGTCAGAATGATTTGTAGGTGCGCGCACAAATTTGAGAGTTGTAATTTGGTAAACAAATGTAGAAGATGTCTATTTGATGCATTTATCTGATAATAAATTTAGTTTCAATTGCCTTGAATTGCATATAAATTTAGGTCAGACCTGCAAAAGTTTTCTGATGAAAGATTTATTCATGCATCTGGTATTTAATTGGTAGCACAGTACTCTGTATTGGCAGGTCAGGGTTCACTTCTCTCCACTGTCATTGGTCATGCAAATCTGGCCGGTTTTCTGTGTTACATTGGCCTTTTGCTCTAGGGAGATGGGAAAGGATACTTACTCATAAGTCCTTATGGCAAGGAAGCATCATGACTTTTGAGGCTTTTTCTCAATTACTTCTCTACGAAAACCAAACCCAAAAAGTCACTGTGACTTGAAATGCTTTTGGCTAGGCTCTGCTATAAAACTATTGTTGTTTACTACCTTTATAGTTTCATCTTAAGCACTTAGAATGATGTCTTATTTTGACAAGAGTGTTTAAACCTATTGCATCCCAACTGAATGTGGTTGTTTTTTTTTTATTCCTTTTTTTTCCTGCTTTAATTTCTAGTATAAGATGTTACATTTTTTGAGAAGCGATGACAGCTCTTTGCAGCATTTTTTTCTATGTAGATAACTAATACTGGGTATGCCCACAGAGCACTTTGCCGCAAGATGGTGGAGCATTCTTTGTGCCGGCAGAGCTTCATGTTAGCTCTTGCCCAGGATCTATGCTGACCCAGTGCAGTACTCGGATTAGGCTAATACAGTTTCTTTCCAAACAGGGCTTTTTAGTTTAGGCTGGCCACCACCATATTAACACAATTACAAAGCTTTCCAGCAGCTCAGAGTGCTGGCAGGGAAAACTTGCATCTGCTGTGGAGCCAGGGTAGAGCGAATCCCTGTCTGCCCAGTGTGGATGGGCTGACTGTATTTAGTGAGCCTGACAAATCACTGCTCTCCATAACCTGATGTTCTGTGGTTGCACCAAACAGCAGAAGCTGAAGGAGGGCCTGTAGGGAGGCATTAAGGCTCTGGGCAAGTGACTGAAGTGACAGAGACAGTTTCATCCCTCGAAGTAGCTAATGAGGAGCCCACCTGCTTTTGGAGAAGCAGGGATTAATTTTGTGTGTGTTGCTTAGGATGTGGTAAATGGGGCACTTACTTTATGATGGGAAGATGCTTTTTCATATTCAAAAAGAGAGTCACTTATGTTTGTGCTCGTTAGAGAAAGATTTCACTGGTCTTCCTGGACTTAGCTTTGTTTCTTTTTTTTTTTTTTTTTTTTTAAAAAAAAAAAAAGACTATAGACTTCATTAATTAGTGGAATTTGCACATTGATGGGAGAGTAGACAGTTTTCAGGTAATGGTGATAAACCTTTTTCAGCCATATGCATTTTAATTAATAAAGGCCATAATTAGGCTCAGTGTTCTTTACTCCGTTAGCTAACTTCTAGCCTTGGAAACAAAAATGACTTAAGCTGTTTGTACGGTCTCATTCCTTAAACGCTGACTGTCACAGAGTAAAAAGTCTAATAAGTCATAGCTATAGTTCTTGTATTGGATACTTTTATTCCTGTTGCTTCTAGATTTTAGATTTAGATTTTTATTTTTTTTTTTTTTCCCCTGGAGAATTTTTAGACCTCTCCCTCTCTGCCAAGCAACAAATCCCCCTCGTTTGACTTAAAACTCCACAGTTCTGAAACTTTGCTTTTGCAGTTGGAAAAGTACTAATGTTGAGTTGCTGAAAGACTTGAGTTTGCTTTTCATCACAGGTCAAAGCACAAAATACCTTTTTGGGGAGGAGAGAATAAATATCAAACACTTTTATAGTTCACAGAATGCTTTCAGAACATGTAGATAAGATCTTTTTTGTCATACATGAAAACTCATTCTTGCTCATTGTTATTTGTGAGCAGTAGGTCAATGTATCTTCTCTGCTAGGACAAATCTATACTAATCTTTTTAATCAAAAGCTAATGTCAGCTGCTAATATGCTCTAGGATGAGAAATTGCTGTTCTGGATGTCCAAGTTTGGCTTGTTAGGACTGAATAAACCCTAGGTAGTCTCTGTTGTATTTTTGCATTTCATTTGCTGCTATTTAAAGAATAAATTATAGAAGGCAAATTACAGTTCTTAGCATACAGACACATAAGATGAAAGAGAATTGCAAGTGCTGCATTTGGAAGATAAAGTCAAATTGGGGAGATCTGTAAGAGGGGCATGTGCGCTGTTGAAGCTTTTAAATCCCTTGTCAACTCATATATTATGGAAGAGAGATTCTGGAACTTTGATAGAAAGTAATGGTTACTCCTTGGTGCTCATTTCCTTTCCAAATTTGTGCTGTTTTCTCTCTGCTTAGTAGACAAGAAGGAAGTGCTAAGTGTAGAGTAAGTTGGATTTGAGTCCTTTAATTACAAGTCAGTTGCTTAGATTTACCAACTGGAAGAGTGTGTGGTGAAGTTGGTGATTATATTGATGCTCCTGTATGTTTTGGAAACTTCTGTTCTCACTTTCTTTCAGGAAGGTTTTGCACTTCTGACAGGATACCCAAATATCCTAATTATGTATAGGAATACAGGAATGTTATATAGTTCCTTGAAAATATAAGCAAAACAAAAGGTCCTGTTTTTCTGTCAATTTCAAGCAATCTGCTATCATTTTCTCAGCTAGCGAATTCAGAAGCTATAATAAATGACTGATGCATAGGCGAAAATGTGGCAGTGACCATAGTCACTAGAAATCTAATGTTCTGACACTCCAGAAAAATTGATTTGTAACAGCAGTAGCCCAGCAAGGAGCTGTTGCATTAGTTGAAGGCAGCAAACCTCATGATGTGTATCAAGGTCTCAGAGGTGAACTGTGAGACAGAACTCTTAATTGTTTAGGAATTGTTAATCCACCCTATTTTATAGCTTCTTCAGAAAGCAGATCCTGCCTAGCAATCTAGAGAGATTTTGAAAACAAATGCATCTGTAGGAATAAATTTGTTTTTTAAAAACAATGCTGTATTACTGAAGACAGACAACTATGTACAGTTAGTGCTTAATAAAACTGGAACTGTTCTAGTTCTTACTGAATTTTGTTCTCATGAAAATGAAATGGAGTAGAAAGAATTGGAACAGAGTATTTCAAATAAGGTAGGTGAATATTTCCATGCCTTTTACAGTAAAGACCAAATAAGACAGTAATGCCATTCTGCACCAAAAATCAGTTAGGAAAGCAGTAGCTGTTCCTAGCCCTCTATGTGACAGAGTAAGTGGAGTGAAATGTCGAGCAACAGCATTTGTCAGGGCTGCAAAAAGTGTCTTGTTACCAGTGTCCCAGGTTTATTGTATTTTATTGAAGAGTAATTGTAAGGGCATTTCTGAATATTTGTGTTAATTCAAATATTGTATATTTGATGAACCAAGGAAATTTTCCAACTATTTGATACTCTGTGTGTATTAGGAGGATTTATTAAAGTGTGTTTTCTGCTGAGCAGTACTTGGAAGAATTCTTCATATAAATGAGTTGACCTAAACTTAACTGAATCTATTTATTACTTTTGTAACTTGTGTCTTTACGCACTGAATAACTGAAGACTTGCTCCCTAAATTAGAAGTTTAACATTTTATAGTGATAATTTGTCATGAAGTAATTACCAACAGTGATTCTAACTAGAAATATTCCTTATTGTTTTTTTTTTCTTAGTATTCATTCTTTTTCATTTGTGTTGGTGGCTTATATAAAAAGAATTCAGTATCAAGTTTTTTTTCTTGGGGGAAAAAAAAAAGTAGTATAACATCTAATACTTATTCACTATCAAAATATTAATTGCTATCCTTCTCTTTCACATTTCCATACTTATTCTTAATTTTCCTTTAATCCTGTATATTTAAAGTAAGATAGAGGAGCACCTCCCCTCCTACCCATTCACGTCTATTTTTAACAGCCGGAGTTGAAAAAGGCTGCTGCATTACAAGCATTAACATGTGTGTAAATAGCCCCTGTATGCATAACATCTTGACTCAAAAAAAAAAAAAACCTCAACCAAAAACCAAAACCAAAAACTGTGTTAAAAAGTTCTTGTAAATTTAGCATCAATTTGCACTTATGTGTTCCTACTGTATTTAATCCTGAGTAACAGCTAAAGCTTGCTTCATGTTGCTTTTACATATTTCAGGCACAGCTGATGAGAGGACTCTGTGACAATGTTCTGTCCTGGGGCAGAACTGTGTCACTCCAGTGTTGCTTCTTGGCTTTTTATTCTTCTTGAGTCGACACTTCCTCCTTCTCGAATTCTTTGCATCAGCAGCAGTGTTCAATGCTCCCTCCCATAGGCCAAGTAGTATGTTTGTCCAAACTTCTGACTCCTTCCTTGTTGTCAGCTAGCTGCTTTACAGATTAGAGCTCTGGTGCTTGCATTTTATAGAAATGTAAGAACATTTAATTTTCATGATGAAATAACATTGTGAAATGTCAGTGAAAAGGTCTAAACCAGAGGTATTCCTGTGGTCACCTTAGACTGTGATCGCTGCATGTTAATTCATTGTTGAGTTTTGGATGTCAGTGAGTTGGCAGTTTTGGGTCATAAGTCATTGGCCAGATGGAATAATTTATTGCTGTGTGAGCTTTGAAGATGATGATGTCCTTTCAATTTCTAAATGACAGGCTCTTTAATAGCTTTTTTGTTTTCCCATTAGACTTACGGTATTCAGCTTCTCTGATCTGGTATTTAAAAGTGCTTTAAAGTATAAATTGACCATAAGTTTCTAAATTGCAAATTGCAGGTTGAATGGAAAAATTGGAAACTTAAGGTCTGAGATTTTGTTTTTTGGTTGTTGGGTTTGTGTTTTTTGTTTGTTTGTTTGCTTGCTTGTTTTTTTAATAGTGCAAAATGGATGTTGAGACTTGAACCAAAAAAGCAAGTTCATACACCTTATGCTTTTCAAGGTCTACAGCTACAAACAGGAGTTTCCTCTTTAGAGGAAAGATGAAACTGAAGCAGTTAGTCTAGCATATGAATCCATAGCAGGAGGTTTAAAGGTGATCCAAAAATGTTGATTGAATAATCATAATTCATTAATGTCTCTATAATATATAACCAATTCAAATTAGATCCTCCTCTGTTTACTTTCTGAAGCTGGAGCTGTCAATTTCTGTTTGCTAGACCTAAAAGAAGCAAAGGATGAAGATACCTGCTTGTTCTCAGGGGTAAGTGTCGTGGTTTAAGCCATAAATCAGCCACGCAGTTTGTTCACTCACTTTCCCCTTTTTCTTCCCTCTGCTCCTGGAGGGATGAGAAGGAGAATCGAAAGAATGCAACTCCCACAGGTTGAGATAAGAGCACTTTAGTAACTAAGGTATAACACAAACCACTACTGCTACCAAAAAATAAAATACAAAGAGAGATACAAAGGAAGAGAATACAACAGCTCACCACGTATACCCAGCCCGACCAAGCCAGTGCACCCCCCACCACCCTTCC
>JANRGW010034563.1:0-15127 GCA_024733675.1 Psilopsiagon aymara | reverse complement strand
CTGGAAGGCTGCTATGAGGTCTCCACGCAGCCTTCTCTTCTCCAGACTGAACAGCCCCAACTTTCTCATCCTGTCTTGATATTGGAGGTGCTCAGTCCCCTGATCATCCTCATGGCCCTCCTTTGGACTTGTTCCAACGGTTCCATGTCCTTTTTATGTTGAGGACCCAGAACTGCACACAATACTCCAAGTGAGGTCTCACGAGAGCAGAATAGAGGGGCACAATTTTTCACTTTAATTTTGCTTTCACTATACGTTTTGCCTTCAGGGCTGTCAACCCTAGGGACTGTGTTCTTGAGCTCAGTGGTGTTTTTTTCCAAAGCCTCAGCTTCTGATCGTAGGATTTTCCATTCTAGTTAGAAGTATAAACGTCTTGCATTTCTAAGCGGAAAAAGAAGCTTTAAAACACAGTTCCTGAAGACTTTGAGGCACAGTGAGGAAAAGCCTAAATCCATAATATTCATTATGTCTTGTGGGTTTTATTTGGTTTTGGAGTTAAAAGTCTTAGGATCTCAGAATTTAGAGTGTCTCTCCTGACTTGTACATGCTTGAGGTTGACTTTGAAATGTTTTCCCAGCTTTTGAGCAATGTCATTCCATTTCAGACACCTGACAAACAGGATTTTTCAGGTTCTTTTTTCTGATTGTCCTGGGAACTCTAAGCTTGTTCCAGTCATTTGTAACCTTTGTAATCAGATTGATGGAGGTACCTGGGGAAAACCTCCTTCCGTTCTCATCCAGCTTGTAAAGCGAAGTGTATTTACCCTCAGTCCACACCATAAGTGTTTTGTTGTCCCCACGTTTTCTTGCAATCATTCTTTCTTTTGGTCTCACCCCCTAATAAGGTTTTGTAGTGGTTTTTAAACCTCTGCTTATCCTGAGCAGAAAGCCACCTTTGAGTTAAGCAACAGGTAATTTGCAGTCTGGCCTCTCATTTGTACGAAACTAACTGGACTATTTTGGCTGGCTCATTGCAAAGGAAGAGCTTTCAGAGGACTTGCTCCCTGAACATAGTAATAAAGGATTTGACAGGGTATCCAACCCGCTGTGAAGGTGAGCACACTTGTCCTTTTTGTAGATGAGTCAGGGTTTCTCTCTTCTTTTTAGGGACTTTCTTCCACCTTTTTACTGTCCCTCTTTGCTTCTGTTTGATTTGCCTCGAAAGAACAACAGCACAGTTCCTCAAATCCAGTAACCTAAGAAGGAAACCTCATCTGTAATTAAGTTATCCCTGGAGGGAAAGACAATGAAAGCTTGAACTCCTTCACAAAGAAATTGCCTGTACAAAGAAGCTTTAACTCAGTTTGAAATAGTTGACTGGCATAGAGAGCAGCACAGCTACCTTCCTCAGCGGTGTTCCCCTCCATCTGCAGGGGATGTAGAAGGGAGGTGGACTTTTGGATGAGGCTTGGCCAGGGTTCAGCTGGTTTCCTTAAGGACTGTTGTTTGCTTTCAGAAAGGTGAGTTAATATTGTTCTGACGGTGTTACTGATACAGTGGGGTCACAACTACTTCTACACCAGAAAGATTTTTTAATCTCTTTTCTTATTCTTTAAGTAGATTTTGCTGCTCCAGGAACCCATCTGCAGCAAGTGGGCTCATTTGTAGTACAGCTTGCTGAAAGCAAAATACTATCTTATGTCATGCAAATCTTGCTGTAGTGGTCACTGAGCCGTCCAGCCAGTGTTATTTCAGTTGAAACTCTCATATCAATCAGAGCTAGAATGGCCAACATTGTTGAGGCTGCCTGTTCAATCCCAAGAAAGTAACCCAGAAATGATACCTCTCTTTGAGTGACACCAAAGCCACTAAATGCTATTAAATATAACTTTAAACAGGAAGGATTAAAGAGAGTTGCTCTGTCTTTTCCCTGATCCAGGAAAGACTAACATGTATCCATTCTGGGCTCCTCAGCAATTAGGTAGTCATTACTATTTCTCAGTGTGAAGCTAATTCTTGTGACTGTTGTGAATCCCATGTCATACAGGTGTTCTTCCTTTCTTGAGTTGGAGCAGGGTGAAGGAAGAGCTTCATGTCACTGATAGAGCCCAGGTTGGTCAGGGAGTTGGTAGAGTAGGTAGAGACCTCACTTGTAGGTTGAGTTCATTGGTTCTTTAATTGAAAGATCATTTAAGAAATCCAAATGCAAGGTTAAGGGGGCTGTCCTGTTAGAGGAGGCTTAGGTTGGGATGGTAGTCAGGGCGAGCATATATGAGTATGTAAATCTATATGTTCATTAAAGTAACTAATGGGTTGTAGATCTTAAGGGAAAAAAATATTTCTCTTGCATTGAGGTATTGGCTGATTGTGTTTCAGAGATGATGGAAACTAAGGACAGTTTGGCTGTTGTCTGTTGAAGAGGAAAATACTCAGCAGCTAAAGCTGTCTATTAATTTTATAGCAGCATGTTTCACTGCTATGAGGCAGAAGGAACTGGAAGACTTTTCAACTAGGCTGAAACACACCACCTTTATGTGTACTTTTCAGTTCCCGCAGTCTCATTTTCAGTTGTGCTATGTGTCTTCCGTAATCCTTTTTGGGGCCAGACATCAGAAATGATGTAGTGTAACATGCCTCTTCCCCCTGCATGTATGCAGATAGATCAGTAGGATCAGGATTTGGCAGTGCCGCAGGACCCTTGCCCCAGCACTAACAAGGCAGAGCAGTGCTTTTGCAGACCTGTCTGCTGCCCTTGCAGAGGACAGACACCCAGCATGACTCATACAGTGCGAAGGAGGCTCCGGTGAGAATTAATATGTATTATTCAAGAAGTACCAATCAGGAGCTTATTGTTCTAGGCAGTGTGGAGACTTATAATCAAAACTGTCATGCAAAGGCCTACAGTAACACTGTGGGAACTAAGAAAATCCACAGATATACTTAAAGGGTCTTAAAGAATTTAGGTTCCAAATGTAGACTATCTGATACTAAAAAAATATATTTGATCTTGTATGAAACATCTGGTCTGTAGAATGATGCTTAATGTATGGACCTGTGTTCTGCACAGTTATTTTGGAGTCAGTGAGCTTATGCAGTTTCTGACCCATTGCAAAAAATGTTTCAGTCCCTCGCTTTGTAGAAAGAAGTAAGTGTAGGATAGCAGCATGAAGGGAACAGATGGTGAAACCTCCTGTGCCATTCCTGGCTCCGTGAAGCAATGAAAAGGGACATGATGAAGTTTATAAAGCCCACAGTTGATTTCACCAAAACTAAAATCGGTAAGCTACAGACTTAAAATCTCTTTAAATCTGTAATCAGCAATTCTTCTGCATGACTCTTTAAAAAAAAAAAAAAAAACAAAAAAACCCAACACAAACTTGTTTAAACTGGCTGAACTGAGCACAGTTTCCCACAGCTCAGTTTACAGCGGGTAGGTAAAGAGGAAAGATAAAAAAAACATCACCATGTTTTGACACTTGGCTAGAAAAGCTGTGGAGGAAGATCCAACAAGCAAGACATTGGTCATTGAGTTGTAAAGCTGTGTTACACACAAAGGTGAAAAGAGGGCAAACCCAACTCACCGCTAAATTGGCTTTGCAAGGCACTTTCGGGCTGTTTGGCACTGCCTCACCTTATAGTACTAGGGATTTCTGGAGTTCCCGATCAAGGTGATAGAAATCTATGCTCTTTTACTGTGACAGGAGCATGCTTAATCCCTGCTATAAAGCTGTAAGAGTGCTCCCAGGATTTGACCATCAAAAATTGTGTTCAAAATTGTCACTGATGCAGAAAGGTTACAGATATATTCACATCAAGGGACAAGGTTTAAAAATGCTTCGATTTCATTTTCTTTGGGCTGAGGAAGGGGGAGATAATTCTTAATAATTATTAAAAAAAAAAAATAAATATATCCCAGTAAGGTTTTCTTTGGATGACTGTTCTAGCAGCTTGCCTGTTATTGGCATTGGAGATAAACTCAGGCCTAAAAGCTTTGCTTCCTATACTATTACTATCTGCATCGAAAATGTATTGACTCTGTCCTCACTGGCAGTCAGAAAGTCCATATTGCAGTTTCTATATATGGGTTAGGGAAACTGCTGTATTCAGATCCTCTATCCACATGCAGTGGGAGATGCAGGAGACTTTTGAGGCCTTCCTCTCCTTCTCTCAGGTTTCTCCATTCAGCTAGGTTAATGGTGTACAACATGTCAAAAGTAGGTGATGTCCCGTCTTCTCCTTTTCTGAGATTGAACTGAAAACATGGATTCTTTAAGAGGCTTTTGATTGAGAGAGAAAACATGAAAACGGAGAGGAAGTCTGTCAGAGTTGGATCAGTTTGCCCAAACAGCTCAGTTTTTCGGCTGACAGCATTTTAGCACTCAGAGGGGAGTTGTCAAAATCTCTCTACAGGCAGCCTTGTCCTTCATGCTGAGACATACCTTATAGTATCTCAAAAAGAAAGAAAGAAGTAAAGAAAAAAGGAAAGAGGATGAGGTGGCTTAGGTTACTGTTCTTTTAGGTCATGGAGAAAATGCCCACCCTTGTTTCATTTCTTCATCAAATAACATGGCGTTAATGTCATTTACTGCTTGATCACTCGCTTTGGGATGGAGTCTATCCCCTCTTGTGGAGACTTTGCTCTGTAGCTGAAGCTTGGCAGCAAGCTGGAAGCAAAGCCAGGCAGGCTGTACTGCCTGTCTCAAGGCTCCCATCGCAGATCAAAGAAGTGATTAATGAAGTTAGGGTGCACTGAACCACTTGGAAAACAAATTACTCATCTCTTTGTACTTCCTTAATGAGGGCAGTTGAAAAAAATACCTGTAACACAGAAGACTGCTTTAATGCTTTCTTACCTGAGTTGCAGTCATAGTGAGGCATAGTCACCAAAATCCATGGAAGAAGGAGTTAAGGTTTGTGTGGTGTGTGGTATGTTGTCATGCAGCTGTGGAATATGAATTCATTGAGCTGGACAAGAGGATTAATGTCAGGAGCCAGAGAAGAAGGCCCATGTGGTGATATTGGTTCTTGGAGGCTTGCAGTCACAAGCTCCTGGAGAGGGACTTGTCTCACGTAGAAGGTGAGTGGAGGGTGGGTTTCACCTTCTTGGCAGAGAAGAACGAGAGAGGATGACAGCGGCGGCATTGGTATGACATGGGGATGGAGGCCATGCTACCCATGTAGAGGCAGGCTGGAAAATAAAGGCAGAATTGGAGGGGCCATGTTCTGTAGGCTATCACAAATGGAGGAAAGTGAGAGTGACAAATACTTGGACCTCACCTCACAATATTTGAAACCACAAGACACTTCAATTACCATCTCCAGGTGTGTGACTTACAGATCTACCTGTCTTCTTTAGATGTGCCTCCTGACACATAATCCAGCATCTCAGCTGATTCCTCTGACAGCCTCTTCAAGATGCCTTGATGCTGAAATTTAAGCTAAGCATAGCAAGAGCTACTGCCTGATCTCTTCTTTTCCCCCATTGCTCCCCTTTCTATATGAACAGGAGTGGCACAAGTAACAGAAAGACAGGACTGTGTCCCAAGCTCTGCCTGTGAGGAGCAAGCCTGCTGTAACCCATTTGGCTTTCATTAAAACCCTTGACCTGGGGCTGTGAGATGTAGCTCTCTAAATTATGCTGGCAGATGGATTAAAAGCTGTCTGAAAGACAGTGAAGAAAGGCTGTAATTGGTGTGAGTCTCCCTGGGGTAGGGAGAGATTCTGGTGTGGGGATGAAGGGGATGTCCACATACAATGCCGCTTCTATCCCCAGCCAAAGTTTTACGTTACAGCTAAACTGATAGCTGTCCCTATCCCACCCCTGGCTCTTTTATTCTTGCCCTTCCCTGTGCATCGGATCTGGCACTGCTGCTATGGCAGCCTGAATTGGTTCTGCTCATTGAGCCAGTGGAAAACAAGTAATTACTGGGTTTGGTGGGTCATTTTCCATCAGATCAGCTCCAGCTCACCCTGTGCTTGCATCAATTGACAAATCTGCTGCAAGGGAGGGGATTAAAGTGCCTGTCCATGTCCCAAGGGAAGGAAGAGTGCTGTGAAATGGGTTAGCTATAACATGATTCTACACCCTTGGATGAGAATGCCCAGCTAGGAGACATGGGGGAGACAAGAAACATGGGTGATAGTGGGAGCACAGCAGCAAAGGGCAGGCCCTAAAGGATCACAGGAGGAAAGAAAAGAGCAAGCAATACAGAAAAAAAATAAGGCATAAACATCTCAAGGCAGGGAGGCAGCAAGATTTCACTCCCACCCAGAAAGGGAAAACAGATCAAACCTTTTGATGATGAGACCTGCTGCTTAGCTTTTGGGAGAGATTGGTGACTGACTGAGGAGATACCTTTCAAAACAATGTAAGGAACCATTTTCTGTCTGTGAGAGATGGATTGAATGCCTTTGGTTAGGTTTCCCCAAAAAACCCTCTTCCTAACTTCTCCGTCTCGAGTCTTTTCAGGCTTGTCTGAGGCAGAGCAGACTGAGCTTGACCCACTAGGGCAGTTGGAAACATCCTGTTTGACTTCTGGGACAAGAGCAGAATTAGGATGGCAGGAGCTGGCACAGAGCTGCTCTTACCAGATTAAATCTTTGAAAGGTGGCCAATAAAACCTCCCTGGTTTTTGCTGTATTCACTGTTGCTAAACTCACTCTGAATGGTTGGTGGTTACCAATATTTGCATCTTCTGCAGGGCTCTGAGACCAGCATTACTCTGAATACCCTGGTCTCTTCTGCACCAAAATCACTATCCTTCTCCCACTGTTTTCCAGTGCAGGTGACTGGTAATTGTATTTCATAGCACAGCAAGCACATCTGGGAGGGTGAGAATAATATGATGTGTCATGTTTCTTTAGCCTGCCAGGCAAGTTTTCAGGGAGCAAAGCTCAAAAAAACTGCAGCCCTGCAGGTCAGCGCCCTGCCTTAGGCACAAGGAAAAGCCAGACCTGGAAATGGCCTCCCTCTATGTGCTGGCATGTGGGGGAAAGATGGAAGGTCTTTAACATTATTTAATTACAGTGGCATGTGTGAAATATTTCCTGGGTTTTTTTCTACTTTCTTATTCCTCCTCAGCCCTAATACCAGGCTTTCATACTACTGGGTGAGTTCTGAGCTGTGTGCTGGAGGATGCAGAGCATTGCTGGAGCCAAGGTGCTGCTAAATCAAATGTTTTAAGTCCTTAACAGAGGGGTGAGGTTCATCCAAACACAAAACACAAATTACAATGTTTGCACAGCAGAACGAGGAATCTCTGTGTGACTTGAAGAAGCTTCTTCACCCCTGACTTCAGCTGGGATGTGAGTTTCTGAGTCCTGAATGCTCCTTTGAAAATATGCAGCTGCCACTAGTGAAAAGCCTCCAATTGCTTCAACTGCTATAGTACTCAGGCAGTTTTTAACCCATTCCTTTGGCATTATTTTTGTCCTTGTTTTTGCCTGTACTTTAAACCTCGCTTAGACCTTCCCGAGTAATGGCTGTCACATAAGGAACAGTTTGGTCATCGAAAAGGCCATTTTGATTTCCTTCCTCTCACAGTTAAGGTTGTTGTTTGTTGTGACAGAGTCAAAGCAGGAATAGTCTGTCCTTGAAAAAGACTAGTTCATTTTATCACGCTTTCTGCTCACACGAAAATACTGCCAGTTGCTGCTTTTGGATTTGCATTTACTTTAAAACACGAGATGCATGTGTGACAAGGATTTAGCCAAACATCTCTTCAGCTCACCCCTCTCCCTGAATCCTTTAATGAGCTTTCTGCCGAGAGCAGTCCTGCATCTCCAACACTCAGACTTTAAATTACACCTGTAAGATGGCATGCATGAGCACACGCTATTGGCATTTGAAAGACCTGCTATTATTTACATTTTATGACAGCTTCAAAAGCAGTATATAGCTAAACAATATATAGAGTTGCAATATCACAAGTTTATTCCTGTCAGGAATAGTATGGG
This sequence comes from Psilopsiagon aymara, assembly GCA_024733675.1. Classification (NCBI taxonomy): domain Eukaryota; kingdom Metazoa; phylum Chordata; class Aves; order Psittaciformes; family Psittacidae; genus Psilopsiagon; species Psilopsiagon aymara. The sequence goes on along the minus strand of JANRGW010034563.1, from coordinate 7,232 downwards.
AGAAGAAACATTTGCTTGTTATGATGGCTTTGCACAGAACTGTAGCCTCTCTGTCAATGCCCATTGAGGTTGCTGGTTTCTGTAACCTCCATTTTCAGAAGGCAGCCATGACCAGGAGCCAGCACTGCCTTCATGCTCAGCCATGTTTGCAGTACCCTGTATTTCCTGTTTTAGTTACTTTAAGATTGCAGTGTTTTCTGGTATGATATACAAGTGGCAAAATGACAAGAGAGTAGTGATAATGTGGTTGGAGAGTGCCCTTTGGGAAAGAGGGTTTTCTTGTATTCAGAGGCATGCACAGCTTCGAGGGAAGGACATCGAAATAACCTTGGGAGGGAGAGAAGGAGAGAGAGCTGGAGAGTTACTGCTACCCTAAGGAGTTAAAAGGGCAATGAAAGATGAAAGAGAGATATACAGATGAAAGAGAGGTACTCCATAAAAGTCCATGAATAAATGAAGTGGTGGACAGAATCAGTACTAACTCTAGCATGTCTGAGGTAGGGAATGGCTTTATAAAAGCAAAAAAAAAAAAAAAGAAAAAAAAGCTTTTAATGCAAAATGGAAAAGGGTGGGCAGTGGTGAAATTATATTTGTAAGGTAGTCATTGATGAAAGGCAAAAAAAAAAGGCGGCTAAGAGAAGTCTGAATAAATGCCGAGTAATAGGTCTGAATTAAATTTGTTTAATGGCATGTCAAAAGAATTTGTTAGCAAACCTATCAGCTTTTTCATTTCTCTTTCCATATGTTTTTATATATCCCTACATATTATGGAGTTCAAAAAGACTCATGAGTGGAGAAAAAGGACAAGAAAAATGTACTAACTTTGGAAATTAAAAAGGATGAGAGTAATGATCCTGGAAATTGCAATCCAACAAAGTGGAATGTAGTCTTCAGTTAGATAATAAATTAGATTTTTTTTGCAAAAATCCTGTTAACAGGATTACAGAAATGTGGCCACAAAGTAATGTTCTTTTTTACAGATCAGATCAGCACGGACAAACTAGACTGCTTTTAAAACTACTTTTTTTCAGTTGCATGAGATAAAAGGCCACAGCATTCAATTTATACTTGATCTGTAAAGATATTAGTAAAATATGTATGTTCCCCAGGACATTTCCTTGGAATATGTATTCAGTGTACCTCATGTGTGCCCATCCCATTGTTATAGAAAAAAAAAAAAAATGTATGTGAAGAACTGAAATCAAAGTCTTAGGAATCGATGTGTGGTGTCATGGTTATTAACTCATTAGTGATCCAAGCATGTGGGCAAACAGCATGAGGGATTAAGTCCATGGAGGTGGCTGCATTCGGAGCTGTTGACAAAGGGCAGTGAGTGGGGGCATTGGGTTGTCAGAGGTACCAGCACATAATGAAATTAAATTACCTGGCATGAAATCCTAGCTAGACTGTTTCAGAAGGATCTTTAAAACTGATGAGCCCGTGGAAGACGAAAACATACCAAAAGAGGCTGGAAAATTGGTGAAAAACTGAAGAAGAGATGCAGTCTAGTGTGGCAGCAAAAAGATGTGTTGCAGTAATCATCGCCAGATGCGGACAGTAAAGAAAGGAGACTCTCAGTACTTGATACAAAGAGTTTAAAGCATATTTGTTTAAAAAATGTATCTCCTGGTGGTTTTTCATTGCTGCTGCTGGAACTGGGTCAGGCACAGGGAGAACTGTGATTTAGGTGCAGAACTGTCCATGCTCACCACAGTACCCTGGGCAATGAGCAAAGGAGCAGTGGGGGAAAGGATGGACCAACTTTTCTGGTGTTTTAGTTATTTTGGTGGCATTGCTAGCACCAGAGCTTTAGAAGACAGTTCACAAGATGTTGAGGAGGTCTGTCATCAGATGTTTAAAAAAGGCTTTTTTTTTGTCTACAAGATGTTTGTGTCCTTTCTTTTTGCTGTGGGTGTCCAGTCTATTCAGGTTTTCTCTGTAACAATGCACAGTAAAATCTCAGGGAGAAAATGAGCAAGGGTCAGGCAGAAAGTTTTCTCATGCACATACATGAAGATAGATGTTGTGCCTTAGGAAAGACAAATGTCATGAGCACAGGAAACTCAGCATAGGGCCAAGAGGGAAGTTTCCCCTGTTAGATGCTACTAATAGTGTGTATGTTTCTGCAAAGAATCAGGAGGAAGTGTTTTTTAATAGATGAACGGATGAGACTGCTTTGTTGCTATTTTCCTTGGTTAGTCCATGTATTCATTTCTTTTTTTCCTGCAGTTTTATATCATGGCATCTATAGATGGCTGAATCACTTAGGGGCAATTTTTTGAAGATGTGTGGATGCTTATTTTCTATGAGCATTCAGATCCCTTTAAAAAAAATATCCCTTAGGCCAAGCTATTATGTTTCCTTCAATCTTCACAAAACATTATCTTTGTTCCTCTAAGTTATTAGCTTTTTAAAATGCATTGTATCTCTCATGTCAGGCTTGAAATTAATGGCCAGCCAGGCACTTTTTCTAATCCACAAACATCATTACCCAAGGAAGAGCATGTTACCAAGTAGTCTTTCAAGGTCATATATATTGCTCCAAAAACTGCTACTGCCAAACATGTTTCTTTTCACATTGCCACAGTATGTGCATATTGCCTGACTACTATGGATGTTATATACTGTCCTTGTTGAGAGAGGTGATATGAGCAGAAGATGGGCAGTTTGTCGCTAACTTCGTCATATTTGTTGTTCGCCCTGTCTCACTTGAATTGGTTTTGACATTTATGTAGTGTTGGCCAGATCTGAATCTTTTTGGTATGATACAAAAAAAGCAGACAAGAACTAACCCATGATTATCTTTCAGTATTAGTCCTTGTTGCCTCTGGCCCTCTCTGCGCCGCTCCTGACAATCACAGGGAGCCGTGGCCACTCAGTGGCCAGACCTTGCCAGCAAGAACAGTAAGGGAAACAGCCCAACCTTAGCAATTAGATATGAAACTCGCAACTTTATCACATGTTACATTGATGATTACGTTTGATTGCTCTTTACTTTTTTACCTGGGAGCTGGCCACAGAAACACCAGATGGCTACAGTCAGGGTGGGATTTGGAGAAGCCTGTGCAAGCTGTTATGAGACAAGGCATGCTCAACTTCCCATTAGCAACAGAGACATCTTGACCTTTGGTATTTTGTCAGAAGGTGTTTTTATTTATTCTTTTAATAATTAAATCTGAACCACTTATTTAAAGAAATGCAGTTATTTTTGGAGTGTCCTGCAAAATTCTGAAAGGATCTGACACAAGCCATTTCCTCTTCTATACGCACTTATACCTGGCCAGCATTGGTTAGTGTGTGGGCAGCTCTTCAGGTTGAAGAGAGGTCAGTCTAATAGGCTAATGGATATATAGATGTGTGGGTAGAAATGAAAGCCTGACAGCTGGAGAGATGGTCACTCAGGCAAGGAAGGCCATGCCCCATGTCCTGGTGCTGCACCATTGACAGCTCAGACACAGCATGCAGAAAAAGCAGCTGAAGGACAGGACAATTTGGAAAGGGAGATGTTAAGTGTTTCTACCATCTTTTTTTCTTTCAAGGCTTTCACATTCCCCTTTTCAAGTGTTTTTCTACAGTTGCTGGAACTGGAGAGGGGGAGATTGGAATCACTCATTCCTAGACCTGGGGCTTGTAGTAAGCATCCAAAACTGCAAAATGGCAAAACTGAATAAGAAACTGGGAGTTGGCATCACTTGGCGAAACTTCTTCTGTCAGTCTTTGCAACCAACATGAGTTGCACCAGTGATTATCAGCCTCAAAATCTAGCATAGGTCCCTTTGGTGAAATTTTGTTTTTTTAGTGGAGTCAGTGGCAAAACTTGTAATACCATTAAAACCAGAAGGACCAGTGCTCTGATCTTAAAGTTTGGCCTCCTGATTCGGAGTTTTCTTCATGTGCTTGTGTATCAGACCCATTGCTAGGTCTTGCTTCAGGCACAGCACCCCCCTTGCTTCTCTTCCCTCAACCCTCTCGGATGTCACCGTTGCCAAATAATAGTAAAACCAAAGGATTGATGTGATTCTGTTGATTAACAAGAAGGTTTACAAGATATTTTGATCCTGAATATGTAACTGGGGCCATGAGAGCCTTTGTTCCTTGTACAGGGAGACTGTGATGAGTCTGAAGAGCAACTAAGCTGGCATTCATGCCAAGAAAATAAAACACAACAGTTGTTTCCATTGCTTTATTGTAGAGAAAATGCTAAACCCAAAATCTGATTGGTTAGCATTGCGAGAAGTGTACAGTCTCACCAAAGTCAAGTTTAATATTTCCTTGGAAGTAATGTGGTTTACTCGGCAGCAAGTAGACAAAGGCTTTCTGCAACTTGTTGCATTTATCAGAAGAGAGCATTTGATGCTCCTGCTTTCTCCATGTTAGGTAAAAGCTTTAATAAAACATTAATAAATTTCCATAGTTATTACTGAATGTCTAGAGAAACTCATAGATGTTTTGTAGCCTTTTATATGCTGTGCATGTGTATTCTTTACTCCAGCCTAGCCCAATTCCTTTTTGTATTTGGGATCACTTGATCCCATGAAGACAAGGTGATAAAAACCAAGCAAATAAACAAATAAACCCCCAAATCCCAATCCAAACCAAACCTATTTGCTAGCAGTGGGTCCATAGGACAAAAAAGGCCATATGAGCTGTATTAGACAAAGCATTACCAGCAGGTCAAGTGAGGTAATCCTGCCCTTCTGCTCAGCACTGGTGAGACATATCTGGGTGCTGGGTCCAGTGCTGGGTTACCCAGTACAAGAGAGACAGGGACTTACTGGAGCAAATCTAGCAAAGGGCCACAATGATGAATATGGGTTTGACACATCTTTATGTGAGGAGCGGCTGAGAGATCTGGGACTGTCCAGCCAGGACCAGATGTGGTCCAGGGGATCTTACTGATGTGTGTAAATACCTGATGTACAGGGGAATAAAGAAGATGGAGCCAGCCTCTTCTGAGAGGCAGACACTGACAGTACAAGAGGCACAATTTGAAGTATAGGAAATTACACTTAAACATAAAAAAAGTTGTTTGTTTATTTCCTGTGAGGGTGACCAAGCACCAGTACAGGTTGCCAAGAGAGGTTGTGGAGTCTGTATGCATGGTGATAATAAAAATCAGACTGGACATTTGCCATAGGCTCTTGCTGCCCTTGGGCTGGACTAAGTTCCGTGCAAACCTCAGCTATTTTGCAGTTCAGTGGTATTTTTGATGCAACCTGTCTTATGCTTATAAGACACTGATCCTGCCCATTGAGCAGCTTGAAGTGAGAGCAGACCATCTGTCTGTTTCTGCTGCAGAGCTGGGCAGCTATTAAATGATGACCTGTGCTCACTAATGACATCAAATGGATTTTTAACATGTAAAAGAGGAGAATGCACTGTAACTCGTTATTAGCTATGAGTTGCCTGAAGCAGATTTCCCATGTTAAAGCACTTAAAAGCAAATAGAAAATTTATGATGTGTTGGTAGATTTTAAATTTGAATAACGTCCAGTTGTTGTAATGGCTAATAATGTAAATTGTCTGAGTCAGCCTCAGAGTAAAGCAGTAAATATATCCTGCCTGGACACACTTTTCCCCCCCCCCCCACCCTTTCCCATTATTATTTCATCCCCCTGAAGAGATGTTTTCGCTGTATTATGTGCACCAGCGTACTGCACTTGTGGTATTCCTGGGTGTCCTTTACAAAGAAGCCTGAAGACTGTACCACTGCTCTGCCGCCTTGACGCTAGCTTCGAAATTGCTTGGAGCAGCAACAGCAAGTGTCAACAGGGAGCCGTATTAATTATTTGGAATGTGTCTCGTAAGAGGAATCAACCGCTTTTATTGCAGCACGAATATTACTTGAAACGGGAAGGTTACTCTAACTGTTATCATAATCTATGTGTCATTAACTTTCTGTGTTTAGAAAAAGAGACTAACAACCCTGTAAATTGTTACAGTAAATAGATTAATTATAACAACATGGGTTTATTATAAAGAAAAAGTTTATTTATAAGTTTATATTTATAACTTTCTTGATATAGTTACCTCTAAATTACTGGAGCAGAATTAAGACTTTAGCAACTGGGAAACTGCATGGTGGCTTTGGGAACCAAAAAGCTTCCACCATGGTAAAAGCAATGCCAAGCTCTGAAAATTGATTATCTGTGTCTTCTGCAGGTGGGAAAAACAGATGCATTTGTACTTCATACCATGCTTTCTTAAAAAATTGCTGTGACACAGAAATGCTTGCTTCCCTCTTAGAGTGAGATTAACAGGTTGAATGGCCTTGTGTGAAATTGGTTGTCTTCTGTAGCATATGGCCTTTTAAGAGAGCATCATGCAAAATATATGTGGTAGTTGTTAAGGAGGTATAGCTGAAGGTCAGCATAGTATCCATGTCTTCATGGAAATAATCAAGGAAATGGGAGTCTTTTCAACCTTTCATCAGGGGTCTCCAAAATGGAAGTCCATTGTGAAAAGTACACAAACAAACAAAATACTTGCAAGTCTGTTTTGAATCCAGTGCTGTTAAAAACCTTTATGTTTCATTATAGCCCTCATAGATCTCGTTAGGAAACAGTGGAACTAAAACACTTATTTGTCCACAGGGCAGGCTCACCATGGGCAGGTCTCCTACATTGCCCCACCGATCCACCTGGATTCGGATCTGGAGAGACCGCCATCCAAGGGTGAGTCAGTGACACAGTCTCCATGCACATGCATTGCAAATACCTGCCATAAGCATGAGTGTACCTCACTTGTTCATAGAGCCTCCATGGTAAAGTTATCACCCTCCATCCAAGGACACCTCAGGAGCAAATTAATTCCTGCAAGAGGACTGTACGAGAAATGACTATGTCCCATGTGCCCAATTACATAGCTTTGAACTTATCAGCTTGCTCACAAGCTATTTTGCTGTTCCCATTACTTCTGCAGGGACAGGTGTACCTTTGATCCTGCCCTCTGCCTTCCTCTTTTCGTTCCTAGTGACAGTGCACAGGCACAGGGGACTGGTAGCAGGAGAACTGGAAAAAAAAAACCAAACCAAACCAACCAAGCAAACAACCGAAAACCAACAACAAACACCACTGATGCACAGTACAATTGCTCACCACCCACTAACTGATACTCAGATTATCTGAGCAGTGAACAGTCCCTTCCAGGTAATTCCCCCCAGTTTATATACTGGGCATGACGTGCTGTGGTATGGAATACCCCTTTGGCTAGTTTGGGTCAGGTGTCCTGTC